>PVJC01025249.1:0-24863 GCA_004026665.1 Murina feae | reverse complement strand
CACCTGCTGGCATGCCTGGCCAGCCTGGGTGAGGGGCTGAGAGCCATTTTCAGGCTGCCCACAGCCCCTTCAGGGTTCGTGCACTGGGGGGTGGGAAGGCTGGTGAGTGCAGGCCTGGACGTTTCCCACCGGAGGGCCCACGATTGCACACGCCTGGTGGGCCCACACCGCTGAGGGGACACACCTGGCACAGAGTTGGATGGCAAGCCAGGGGCGGATGCTGGTGCAGAATCCCTCGGTGGGGCCCTGCTGCTGAGCAAACACACCCGGGGTGGAGCTGGGCAGTGAACTGGCTTCGGATTCTCCGCACTGTGCAGCAGACACTACCGCACGCCCTGTGGAGGCCCCTGGGGGGCGGATGAAGGTAGCGGACCCTGGACGGGTATTCCTGGACACCCTTCGGAGGCCCCCAGGGCAGAGCCAGGCAGTGGACCCAGGACAGGCATTCCTGGATGTCCCGCAGAGGCCCCCGGGGGGCAAAGCCAGGCAGCAGACCCAGGACGGCTGCTCCTGCACACCCTGCAGAGGTCCCGTGCTCCTGCATGCCCCGGGGAGGCGCCTAGGGGGTGGAGCCAGGCAGTGGACTGGGGACAGGCACTCCTGGACGCCCTGAGGAGGCCCCAGGCCAGACCCCCCCTCCCACTGAGCTGACACACCTGGCACAGCTATGTCGGCCGGCCGCGGAGGCTCCCAGTGCAGAGCCACCCTGCCAGCCTCCATCTTGGCTGGGTTAATTTGCATACAGCCGCTCTGATTGGCTGGTGGGTGTGGCCGTGAGCAGAGGCTCAGCCAGCCTAGGCAGGCAATTGCAACAGAAGCCTTTGGTTTGCTCTAGCTCCATGGCTGTTGGCTGGGTTAATTTGCATACAGCTGCTCTGATTGGCTGGTGGTAACGGTCAATTTGCATGTTTCTCTTTTATTATATTAGATTTTTATTATTATTATTACTTAAAGTATTACAAAGAGTAGTACATATGTCTCTTTTCAAAAATCGGGACTTTTTAAAACGCTGTGGGATGCAGGACAAATGATTAAAAATTGGGACTGTCCCGCCAAAAGCGTTTCACTGATCACCTTATTTTAGATTCCAACTATAATAGTGACTTAATTGTATACGTCTACTAATTTGTCTTTGAATTTTGTTTCCCCTTCACACCAACCCCCTGCCAGTTCATCAGCCTTTTGAAAACAACAAAGACGACTGTGAAACTTACCATTCAGGTCGAGAGTCCAGACTCCCAGTCTGTTGCCTCAGCAGCTGGTACGAGCAACGGTGAAAAAAAGAACAGCTCCCAGGCTCCCACGGCCCCACCACCTGGCTCCCCGGAACCGGAGCCCGTCCCAAGTAAGGGCTGGTCTCCTGAGTCCCGCACGCCTGGCACACTCGGCACACTCGGGCTCAGCGGCCGCCTCCACGGGGGTGCGGGAGCCAGCTGCCTGCCGGGAGGCCATAGTGAGGGCTCCCGCACCCTGTGGTGAAAGCTGGTATAAAGTGAAGAAGGAGTACTGGCCGTTAGAGGCTGTATGGTGACCAGCCTTAGGAAACCCACCCACCCTCTGAGTTTCAGCCTCTTCATCTCTAAAACAAAGGAGTGGTACCCTACGTTCCCCAAGGACCTTTTGCTAAAGGCGCCTTGCCTCTAGGTATCTGACTAATGAATTAAAAACTTCGTTTCGTACATTTCCTTTCTTTTTCTTAATCCTCACCCTATGAGTGAGGATATTTTTTCCCATTGAATTTAGAAGGCGTGGAAGGGAGGAGGGGGAAGAGAGAGAGAAACATCAACATAAGAGAGAGACATCGATTGATTGCCTCCCACTCATTCCCAGACCAGATGTGGTACGTGCCCTTGACCAGGAATTGAACCTGCGACTCAGCTCTTGGGCCGGTGATCTAACCATTGAGCTAACAAGCCAGGGCTGTACATTGTCTTTTTATTTTTTTATTTTTATTTTTTTTGGTGGTGGTGGTGGTGGTGGTGTTGTCTTTTTTAAACTGAGCAGTAATTTAACTTCATCTCAGTGTTTGAAATGGACTCACTGTACAATGGATACAGTGATGCCACTTCATCAGAGGATCGAGGTTGCCTGGCACTACAGGAATCGCTTAAAATGGCTAGCCATTGCCACAGGTGTTTGTGGTCAGTCCGAGCTCTGCCGTTCGGGTCTAACAGTAGATCCTGTCGAATGAAACGGCTGTATGGGGCCCATGACACTTTTCTCTCATTAAAATGCCAGTCTCATAGATTGGGACAAACTATTCCTTCCATTTCCTTCCATTTATCTTTTTAAGAAAAATCACGCTAACGTTTACTAAAACAATGCATTTCAAGCTTTGCAGCATTAAAGAAAGGTGCTTAAACACATGGACTTTTTTCTGCAGTTGGTGAAAAAAATCTCCTTTGGCTTCTAAACTGCAATATTCAGTTCTTTAGACAGTTTTTTAAGGAAGTAGCAGTTTAAGTTATACATATCTAATGAAAGTGATTATTTAGGAAGACAGGGTATTTCAATGAATTATTTAAAGATTGAATGGGAGTTTTCTCATTTTTTATTTTATGTTGATCTCTAAATAGCATTGTCTATAAAAATATGCGCTGCTGAATGAAAACATAACGGAAAAAAAAACAGCTTACACCTGTTCGTACCATTTCATGAGCAAGAACAGAGTCTGTCTCCAAGTTCCTAAAAAGAGCATCTTGTCTAGGAAGCTGCTTTACCACCCGTCCCAGCTTTCCCCAAATATGCTGTTTGCTGCCTGCTCGCTGGTGTATCATTAAACACAGGCTATGAAGACTAGAATAAAATGAGGTGTGGACGTATGTTCACCTTGGCTTTTCACGATCTGTTCTTGTCTATCCGATTACGAGCATAGATGCAGCAGTATGTGATCGATGAGTTCATAAAACGTCAAGCGAGATGCGGGCGAGATCCTGTGAGTGCGTCTCACTGGACGTTTTACAAGCTCGGGTATTGACTGAGTTCAGCTGTGCAGTGCTCAGGCTGGTTGCAGAAGAAGAGAGATGCTGGGCAAGAAGGAAAGGAAACAAAGACAGAGCAGCCCTGAAAAGCAGGCGCCATGACCAAAATCGTTTACGTTGCTCGTGCCCTGTGGGCTTCCCGGGCTGTGTTAGGTGCTGAGCTTTACCAACCATGATCTCATAGGAAGGTTGTTTCCTCCAGTGGAATGTAGAATATTGGAGTGAGACTAGAAGTTCAATCCAACTCTCTGTTCTTGTTGCTTTTTACGTAGTATCTGTAGCAATGTAAAAAAACAACAACAAAACAACAGAACACACACACACACAGAATAGTGCAGGAAATAATTCGGCAGGTGACTCTGTGCCCACTCCTGCAATTGACGGTGAGGGTTTAACCATGTCTGTTTGGTGGTAGAGTGTTGCTGAAAGGTTCAGGTGAATTTGATGTCTTCCTTGCCCCCAGTCTTGAGCCCATTTTTCTGCTCATTCTCCCAGAGACAGCCACTGTAGTGAGTTCACTGCATATGCCTCCTCACCAGTTTGTATTTCATTGCGTTTTCAGGTACAAGCAGGTCATCAACACCAGCCGTCTTTGCTTCTGATCCTACAACCTGCCCCATTATCCCAGGCTGCGAAACAACAATTGAGATTTCCAAAGGGCGGACAGGGCTGGGCCTGAGCATCGTTGGGGGGGCCGACACCCTGCTGGTGAGGACACACCCAGAGATACTTTGAGAACAGGCAGCCCCTTCAGCCAGCCCTGAGAGCACTATCAGGGAGCTTTCTGTTCATTTCACTAAATGGCATCTAAAGGCTTAGAAAAATGCATCACTCTCTGTTGTTTTCCTTTGTAGGGAAAATATGTAAGTGGGTGGGTCCTGGGGTTTTTATCTTGAGTAGGCCGTGACTCAGTGAGACTCTTGTTATACTTGTGGTTATGACCTTCAGGTTCAAGATACTTGTATGACTTCACCAGTCCTTGCTGTGTTTCACTTACTTCTTATTGATTGGACATGATTGGGTTAGACACATATTGAGAGGAATCTACACATTATTCTTAGGCAAATTTTTCTTTTTTATTTATTTAAATCCTCACCCGAGGATGCGCCTTTTTTATTGATTTTAGTAAGAGAAGAAGGGAGAGAGAAACAGAGGTGGGAGAGAGAAACATCTACCAGTTGCCTCCCATACACTCCTCAACTGAGGATCAAAACTGCAACGCAGGTATATGCCCTGACCGGGAATCGAACCCAAAACCCTTTTAATATACGAGACAATGCCCAACCAACTAACTGAGCCACCTGGCCAGGGCTAGGCAGATTTTTCTAAATATCATAAATGCTTGTGAAACCCAATCATTGCATGTGTGATAGGAGAAATGACGTATATCTATTATATGTGTGTGTGTGATTTATATATTTAACCATTTTTTCTTTAAGCATCCCGATCATTAGAAAGAAGTTTAATCTTCTTTGAGCCTTTTTAGCAAAAACATTGTTGTTATACTTTCCTTTGAATTTTGATATGTGACTCACATATGGACCCAGTGAGTGTGTAACCCTTATCACTGTCTATAAAAATGCAGTGTGTTTTGACTCCCTTTCTGCTCACCATCCCTAGGGAAGATGGGATAAAACATAGGTGTGTCTTGTCTGGGTCCTTAGGGCGCCATTATTATCCATGAAGTGTATGAGGAAGGAGCAGCATGTAAAGATGGAAGACTGTGGGCTGGAGATCAGATTTTAGAGGTACAGAAGCTGTGTCCTTGACCTTTACAGTTCACAAAGAAAAAGCTGCTCTGGGGAGGGTGGTCTTTGTGTGTCTGCTTCTCTTTTCCTTCCCCCCTTTCCCCCTCACTGCCCTCCCCTCTAATCCTTTTTCTCCTTTCCCTCCTCTCCCCCCTCTTCCTTAATTTTCCTTAACTCACTGGGTTCTTCAGAGACCGTGTCCCATTTCTGAACAGGTGAATGGCATTGACTTGAGAAAGGCCACACATGATGAAGCTATAAATGTCCTGAGACAGACGCCACAAAGAGTGCGCCTGACACTCTACAGAGATGAGGCCCCATACAAAGAGGAGGACATGTGTGACACGCTCACCATTGAGCTGCAGAAGAGGCCGGGGAAAGGCCTGGGACTAAGCATTGTTGGTAAAAGGTAAGAGAAGGGCAAGCACAGTGACCTTTCAGGAACGATGACATCTAAGGTATTTTAAAGAGAACTAGCCATAGTAGTGTCTTTGTCAACAGTTAGTGTTCTGTAAGTGTGGAACATCCAAAGACATTGGTTTTGAACTTTTTCCGTGAGTATTTTGAGGGCTTTTGATAGTACCCAACAAAAAGTTGTTTGTTACTTTTGAGTACCTGCTATGTGCCAGGAACTGTATCGGATTCTGGAGGACAGAGTCAGGAAAGACATGGTACCTGACCTCAGAAAACTCAGTTTGGTGAGTTAGAATTAAAGACATTCTTGCAACAAAGGACTCTGTTGATGAGTGACCAAAATGTGGGGATCCGTGGAAAGAAGAAAAGGCGAAATGAACCGAATGACTCTATTTAAGGGAATTAGATGAGGAAAACTTGTTTAGAAAGAGGTGCCCGAGCCGAAGCTAGGCGTGGTAAATGATAGTTGGTTTCTGAAAGGGGATGGAGGATATTCCAGGGAGAAGATCAGCATGAACAAGAGCTGACGGACAGTAACTTTAGAGGCTGCGGTGGCAGATTGGTGAATATACATAAATTCAGTACCAAATTTATTTAAATATTTATATATAAGAAATATTAACAAATATATAATACAATAAGTTCCAACACCTTTATTCTGAAGATGGGAAAGCAGACGACCAGTTGGTAAAATGGCTTGAGGTCACGACCTTGGCAAGAGCAAGTGGTGCGATTCACCTTTCAGGTGCCTTTGTATCTCAACAAAAACTTGTTGGTTGATAGTGTTATTTTTAATGAAATACTAGAATAGGTTAGTATTTGTTCATTTCACATAAATCTCTCTTGATGGGAGTTAGATCTATAATGATTTAAAATAAAAGGCAGCGCAGCAGGGGTACTTAAGTTTGGGGTAACAAATGATCTTAGTTTAAGATACGCATGTGTTATTCATTTTTAATAATGTTAATGATGTTGATGGTAACAGCGGCATATTTTTAGAGGCACAGGTCTATATCTGTTTAAGGCTTCATTATGGTGTAGAAAGAATAATAGATTTTGTACCCAAGGACTGACTCTTACATCTCATATTTTGCCATTTGGTAGTTGTGTGACCCATATAATGAGTATTATAGTAGCCACTTCTACACATAGTATATAGTTGTTGAATAAATATGCTTATGCAAGACATATTTAATCTATGAAATCTATATAAATAAAAGCCTAAGTGACCAAATGACTGGTCGACCGGTTGCTATGATACACACTGACCACCAGGGGGCAGATGCTCAGTGCAGGAGCTGCCCCCTGGTGGTCAGTGTGCTTCCACAGCCAGCCCTCCAGAGCTGGCCAACCTCCCTCAGCCCCTGCCCCCGCCCCCACCTCCAACCTCTTGCAGTCCCTCCCCCTGGCCGGCCAGCCAACCCACACCCTCTCCCCCCATTGGCCCTGATCTCCATCCAAGCCAAGGGACCCCACCCCTGCATGAATTTGCACACCAGGCCTCTAGTATATATTATAAGGCATCAACTATTATTTATCATAAAAATTAATTCTAATAACATTGCCCCAGTGTTGATTTGAGAAGAAGAAAAAAAAACTTGTAAAAAGTAAATTTTTCAGTTAAAAGATTTCAGCCTTCTATTAAATAACCATTGCATTACAGTTAAGAAAAAGTAATGTTGAAAATCAAAATTATGTTTGCAGAAATGACACTGGCGTCTTCGTATCAGACATTGTCAAAGGAGGCATTGCAGATGCTGATGGCAGACTGATGCAGGGAGACCAGATACTGATGGTGAACGGAGAAGATGTTCGTAATGCCACACAGGAAGCCGTTGCTGCTTTGCTAAAGGTAAAAGTCAAATGCGCAGAATAACTGTGCACCATGATATAGAAGAAGGGAAATTTAACCTTGAGCTAGCTCAGTGCAGCAAGTACTGACTCCTCTTTATTTAAAATGTTCTCACATATAAGACATAAGTCAGAAACTATATTTCCATAATAAATAATCTGTAGTAATACACAAAGTCTTCATGTACATGAGGTTTACTGCAGTGTTATTGGTAATAATAGAAAAACTGGAAGCAATACAGTTGACAAAACTATGGCAAGGGTGCATAGCAAACTTATCTGCTTAAAAGTCATGTTCAGGATAACTATGTTAATGAGCATAAAAAACATAGAGAAGGCGAAACAATTTTATTAACAGTGTAGAAACGTGTGAAATAAAATCTTATAATGTCTTTTAACAATAATTGTGAGGTGATTATCGGAACTATGGGATCCTTGGTTCTCCTTTTCTTCATTTTCACAATTTTCTATAGGGGATTAATTGCTTTTATAACAGAAAATTTGACTTAAAATTTTTTTTTAAATTTCTCTATTGATTTCAGAGAGGAAGGGAGAAGGGAGAGAGAGAAACATCAGTGATAAAAGAGAATCATTGATTGGCTGCCTCCAACACGTCCCCTACTGGGGATCGAGCCCACAGCCCATGCACGTGCCCTTGGCCCAAGTCAAACCTGGACCCTTTAGTCTGCAGGCCATCGCTCTATCCACTGAGCCAAACTGGCTAGGGCTAAAAAAATTTTATAATAACAGATTCCCTTGATATTTAAATGAGATACGTTGCAAGTAGATGAAAGAGTTACAACTTCTCACATCGAATAATTAATGCGTGGAATTTGTTAACCCCTGCAGCTGTGTAAGCTGGAAATATAAGTAGGTTTAAGAAGAGTTTGGTAAGTTCCTGTCCCTCCCCCCACAAAACCAGACAAACAGAAAATAGCTTATTAATAGTGCAGGTCAGGTTTTGACTTTTCAGAATTTGATTTGTAGTCAATACATTTACGAGTGAAACATCTCTTGTAACCGCTGTCATAGAAGCCGCATGATAATACCTGTGGAAGCACTGATTTGTGCCGACACTGTCCTACGTCATCCTATCACAACAATCGAGAGCGGTCTCCGTTTTTAAAATGTGAAGGCTTATCAAGCTAGACATCTCTTAAGGCCTCACAGCCAGTAAATGACAGAGTCTGATTTAAAGCAGTGTGTCTGACTGCAAAGGCACAGCAGCCCAGCACCCCCTCTAGCTGCTGCTACAAGAGAGTCTGTGCAGCATTCCTTGCAGCCTGTGATGTAATGCCTTTCCCGTCAAGGGCCACGGGAAATGGTCATCAGTCCTTGTTTTGTGCTTATGCTAACGTGGCTAATTTAAGTAGTGTTTATTCAGGAACCCTGTAACAATACAGAGCTCAGCCATTTATCTGAATATCTCTGCTGTTAAGAGCAAAGCAAGTTGCTTTGTTTGTTTTGTTTTCAGAACCTGAGTTATTTAGTTCATTTAGCCTATCGAAATCAGTGTGTTTCCTGAGATAATTGCCCAGGTCTCAGTGTAAATTATGAGTCTCCTTGTAAATTATGAGGTCATAAGACAGACATTTGGTGTGGCTGTTGCTGCTTGTTGTTACTACTTTGACCAATTCTGTTTTTTAAAAAAGCCTCTTTCTATAAAGCACTGAAGGTATCCTTGCCTGTGGAAATTCCAGAAGGAGCATGCCTTTAGAAACTCAGTCTTAAGGAATAAAAAGTGCTCCTGAAGATGACTGTAGCACTTTATTTAAACATTTCCATAAACCCATTGCTCCCCCAGTGTTCCCTAGGCACGGTGACCTTGGAAGTGGGAAGAATCAAAGCTGGACCATTCCATTCAGAGAGGAGGCCCTCTCAGAGCAGCCAGGTAGGTAGCTCTGAGATTCACCTGGGCCATGCAGACCACACATCAAAAGGAACTCAGAGGTGGCCCTGCCTGTGGGCTGGTTCAGGGTCATGGACGCAGGCCTGGCTCTCAGCAGCTGGGCACAGTGGGGCACAGAGTTTGGGAAAGGGAAGAGCAAGAGCTGAAGGACAGGTAAGCAAGGTGTAGCTCTTGAGCAAATTAAGTAGGAACTTTATTTTCTGACAAGATTCTTCTCCCCATAATCTCAAAAGTTAACCCATTAATGTAGGAAAGCCTACCAAGGTAATCTATTTTTAAAGTATTTTTTAATTAACATGGATCCATCTGTACCCAACTGAAAAGAATCCCAGGTAAGTGAACTGCAGATGCATCTCACACATGCAATAGACGGTGTTACACAGTCAGGTCTCCTGTCAAGCCCCCTCTCCTCAGTCCTGTCTTCTGATGATAGAAGCCCATTTTCATCAATGTGTCCATGCAGACCCCTTGTTCACCCCATCAGTTTCCTGTGGACTGGCCTCAATTCTGTCTTTAAGCCCCATCTGTGTACAGCATCAGTTTAAATTTAGAGGATTATCTTGAATGAGATTATGAAAATCCACTAAAACTTTAGGTAGGTTGGGCTCTTTTTTCATCCATCCTTTTAGCTTCAATTTACTTAGGTTAGGACACAAAGTCTTCCTTAAAAAGAATATAAAGTCAGTAGAAACGGCTTAAATGCCCATCCAATCATCAGATGCCAGTGTTACTTAGCAGGAGTTTCTCTCCAGGTGCATCGAAAGAATTGAATTCTGAAAGCAGTGGCGTGGAGGGGCTCTTGTTCGTTCTGTCTCTAAAGTCACTGTTTTGCGTGTGTAGATGAGCGAATGCAGCCTGTCGTCCTTCACGTTCCCGCTGTCGGGGTCCAGTGCCTCCGAGTCGCTGGAAAGCAGCTCAAAGAAAAACGCATGTAAGACTGGTTACATGTTTAAGCATGATTTACTGGTTTGAATTTGACAGGTTTTCCTTCCTGCTTTAATTTACCTCTGAGCGCTCTTTCCCCAAAATCACTCCACATACTATTCCAGGTGGAAAGATGTGTGTTGGCAAAAATTCAGAGCACCGTGAAGCTGTGCCTACAGCAGCTTCTTCTGTTTTATATTTACCCTGCAAGGCATACCAAACATTAGGATCGCATTCTGCATTTGTTTTCCCACTGAGCCTATTGGTATATTTTATTTTTATTTCTATTCCCTTTTTTTTTTATGTAACATGGATTAATCAGAAGATTCCATTAGGAGAAGCCTTCTTTTTCCATGAGGACTGCAAAATTTTTGATGGTGAAAATTAATGTGATCCTCCTGTGTTTTAATTACATGAAATCATGATGCAGAGGGTTTTTGGCTTGGAGCATCGGTTGAAAGTTGTTCAAATTGAAGAAACTAACCATATGGCATTCTCTGTTTGCAATATGACTAATATTCTAGAAATTTAGGCATTTCCGTCCATGAATTCTTTTTAATGCACCCATGACTTTATTCCTCTCAGCTGTGCACATGTGTCTTTCTGTCCAAAACACATTCTGTCCTCGTCTCACTCAAAGGGGATTATTCAGTTATATAACTCGTGCTTGAAATAAGAAGGAAGAAATAGGACAGTGTGTGCATTTTTTCCAACTGGAGAAATAGAGTTCTCGTGTGAGACAGACTTAATCATGGTTTCTGGCGACTTTAGAGCCCTTTAAAAAAAATAAGAGTGGTCATTTAGCTCCCATCCAGCTCCAGACACTGACTGAATTTTAAAAATGCTTTAATAACCATATTTTGTCTTTTTCACCTTTTTAGTGTCATCAGAAATACAGGGATTAAGAACAGTTGAAATAAAAAAGGTAACTCAGGGGTTTGTGGGGGGAAGAAAACAGTGCAAACCCTGTTGACTTCAGAGGCACCTGCATAGATGTTTTCCTAGAAGCTATTTTACTTTTTACCCGTCTGAAAAGTTAGGTACGATACGCAGGAGAAATAGTCAGTCTTTGCTGAGTTTTCTCATTATAGTTTCTTATTTGAAAAGTCATTGTTGGCACCTGCTGTATCGTCAGAAACAGCATCAGCGCAGCCCCACCTCACACTGATGAGTAGGCCCTTGCCTTCAGCACATAGTCCCTATTTCCAGATACAGATTCCCCTGGCAGCCGTGCACCAGAGAGAAGATAAAAGCAGCTACGATTCTTTGAGCCTTTGCTGCGTGCTGAACACTCTTGCAGACGCTCTGTGCCCCCGTCACCCTCTCATCTAATGAGAGGCCTGTGGCCTGCACTTTGTGAGTGAAGTTCTAGTGCTCATTGAGAGGAGTGGACTTGTTCCCGGTCCCAGTGTCTGTACGTGGGGGTTCCTGGCTCTGAACACAGGTCTCTCTGGTTGGAAAAAGCGTGCCCTTTTCACTTCATCAGCTTACCTACTCTTTGTCAGTTCATGTGAGTTTTCACTTCGCGGGTATGATTTCTTTCGCAGATGCTTCTTTCCCTAACTAAATCACACTGAGGGCCTGTGTCAAAGAAAGTAGTGCAGTGTTTTGAGCTTCATTTTTCACCCTTACACCTAGAGGATTGGTTAACTATAGAATATTGTGCCAAGGAAATCAAAAGTCAATTAAAACTATTGACCAAAATACTCTCTCTATTCCATGGCAGGGGCCTACGGATTCACTGGGAGTCAGCATTGCTGGAGGAGTGGGCAGCCCACTTGGTGACGTTCCTATATTTATTGCAATGATGCACCCAAATGGGGTGGCAGCTCAGACCCAGAAACTCAGAGTAAGTTGAGTTAATGGTCCTGGTCACCCATGCAAATTTGGCAAAAGTTTTGATAAACCTTTTGAATCTGTCACCAGTTGCAGGCAGTTTTAAATGTCTGTATCTGCTTTTAAATCAGCGAATCCAACCACAGCAGGGTTTGCTTAGAGTAAAAGATGCAGAAAAGAGTAAAAGAAAGGAGAATGTGCTCTTGTATACAAATTTGCAAGCAAATTGAATGAGAAGATTTAGCCCTGACCAGTTTGGCTCAGTAGATGATAGAGTGTCGGCCTGTGGACTAAAAGGTCCCAGGTTCGATTCCGGTCAAGGGAATGTACCTGGGTTGCAGGAGGAGGTGTGCAGGAGGCAGCTGGTCGATGTTTCTCTCTCATCAATGTTTCTAACTCTCTATCCCTTTCCCTTCCTCTCTGTAAAAAATCAATAAAATACTTTTTTTTTTAAATGAGATTTGCTGCTGTTTCTTAAATTTTTTACTTGCTTGAAACTCTGGAGAAGAAGTTAAAAGGAAACAGGAAGTATTTCAGTACACCAGTATGGGATGAAAATGTTTTCCTTACACATTTCATGGTTTAAATGCTGATTTAACTTTATGAAGTTGAAAATGATCATTCATGTTGCATTGGATTATCAATTTTGCAAAAGTTTAGTATACAAGCATGGACAAAAGTAGGTTTACAGTTGTAATAAAAATACATAATACACTAATTCAGAAATAATAATACCAGAATATACTCTTGTGTTTCAAGAAGTCACAAACTACAAGCCTCCTGTAACCATGACATAAATTGCAGAACCACACAAAACTTGCTCCCAAGTTGAGGGACGATGCAAACATAGAGCACTATGATGGAATTTATGCGAACTGCTCAGTTGTGAAATCACGTGAATATTTCATTCATGTCTATAAAGTAAAATCTGTGTGGCCTCGTGTCAAATGGTCTCAAAGCATAGCCACCTCTTAGTTTAAATCGTGTCGACACGGGGAATGGTCCAGTCTCCTTTGATATCTGTATATATGAACTACACTTAAAAATTGATTGTTACACACAGCACAAGGGTCAGAAAACTCTTGTGTGATGGGCCACTGACTGACCCTTTTAGGGCTTGTGGACATGAGGGTCTGTGACAGCTGCTTAGCTTCTGCCCCGTAAGTGCACCAGGAAAGTATAGCAGACTTTGTTCACCCAGATAAGCAGTGGGTCAGACGTGGCCTTTGGGTCACAGTTTGCCCGCCCCTGATTTATGTAGTCACGTGTAATGTGGATAATAATAACGTCCAGAGAAATTCTGCTTTCCAAAGAGCGTCGGATACCTTATTTCTTTAATAGGAAGCAGTGTCTTACCCAGGAGAAACGAAGTGAAGAGTGTTTTCCTCCCTCCGCCTGGAGACGATAGATTCGGTCATGATGTGTAACTTTGTGTTGTGGTTGCTGCTCTTTGGAATCAGTGGTTTCTTGGGTAGATTTCCATGGCTCGTAGCAGCATGTGTGTGATGTGTAGGGTAGGGAAGGAAAGCAGTGCTCAGGCCTCAGTGTCCCTCTTTCCCGGCTGCTTTTGCAGATGGCTATTTCTTTCTCTCCCCCGCAGGTTGGGGATAGGATTGTCACTATTGGTGGCACGTCCACTGAGGGGATGACTCACACCCAAGCAGTTAACTTACTGAAAAATGCTTCTGGCTCCATCGAAATGCAGGTAAGATTTTTCTCCCAAGCACGCCTCAGACTATGGGGAGCTTGAGGACACACGAGCTTTCGTGTTAAACCAGTAAAAATGAGTAAGTCTCCTGCTCTTATTTCATTTACCGTTTCCCTTTAATACAACTGACAGCATTGAGACTTCTAAGAGGGTAGGTTAGAAACACATTCTGTCACATTTTTCGTGATGCATTTGTTGTTTCTCACATTGTATCTGAGGGAGAAAAATGGAAGGTTTTAGGGAGTAAATGGTCAATTGCCAGAATGGTGGTGTAAGTGGCTCGTAATCGAAAGATCTTTAAAAATTAATTGCAGGAGAGACTTTGTTGGGAACCATCGAAGATCTTGATAGAATTGAAGTAGTAAAATCTTTTTACTGTCCATGGAAGAGGCCTCTGGAGCTTGTGAAGTCTCTCTCTCTTTGGCTGTATATTAACAAATGATTAAGTGGACAGTAAAATACATGTTTTAGTCCAAATGCTGCTTTTGAAGAAAGATTACTGATCTTTCGCCACATGAACTTGTGTTTTTCTCTTTCTCCTTCTCCTCTGCACAGGTGGTGGCTGGAGGAGATGTGAGTGTGGTCACAGGGCACCAGCAGGAGCCTGCCGGTTCCAGTCTTCCTTTGACTGGGTTGACATCAAGCAGTATATTTCAGGATGACCTGGGGTGAGCTCATATGTTACGGCGTTTATGTCCCTACCGCTCGCATAAAGGTGAAATAACAGGAGATGAGGGATAAAATATAAGAATCAGGTGTTTCTAAACTTCTAAGTAATTATGGCATGGATTTATTTTATCAAAGATGGATAGATAGACATTCACTGTGCATCTTACGTTGTCAGCTCTGAGTTTTGGGGGAGTGCATTTTATGTCACTACCCTATGTGACATGGAACAAGCCAGACCTATCCTTTAAAAAATTCCAACATTGCCTGCTCAGTCATCTTTTTGATTAAAAAATTCACAGTTATTCACCACCTGAGTACAAAAAAATTAAAACAGAGGAGAAGAGAGGAGCATATTAGCATTTTTATTTATTTTTTATTTATTTTTATTTTTTTTAATTTTGTTTTATTACTTTAAGTATTACAAAGAGGGTTACATAAGTCTCCATTTTTTCCCCTTGACCTTCCCCTGTCTTCCCCTCCCGCCAGTGTCTTGTGCCCATTGATTATGCTTATATGCATGCCTACAAGTCCATTAGCATTTTTAAATAATTTTTCTCTCGGAACTTGGGAATACTGGTATTTATGACTTATTCCAAGATGGTCCTCTGCGCTTTAGCCTTCTCACTTTATTTTATTTTGTATATTCTTATTGATTTCAGAGAGGAAGGGAGAGGGAGAGAGAAATAGAAACGACAGTGATGAGAGAGACTCACTGGTCGCTGCCTCTTTCACAGCCCCTCCTGGAATCGAGCCTGGGACCCCTCCTTCCACAGGCCAGTGCTCTGTCCACTGAGCCACACCAGCTGGGGCAGCTCTCTCACTTTGAATAAACTCGAACAAAGAATGAGCTTCTCCATGCAATGAGCACCTGCTGTGAATATGTTAGTTTAAGAGAACGGATACTGAGTAATAGAGTTAGGGTGTTAGATAGAATCTCATGGGATTATGTACTTTTAAAATGCTGAGCCCAGCACACACTGACTGACAGTTCCAGCGTGCCCCAGACACCCGTCATGTACTCACCATCAGTAACACAGACAGTGATGCTAGTTCTACCTTATCCCTAGCTTGCAGATGCACAGTAATATGTAAATTCTTGAATCCAAACACTGTTTTCCTTCCTTTTACTATAGACCTCCTCAGTGTAAATCGATTACGCTGGACCGCGGACCAGATGGCTTGGGCTTCAGTATAGTAGGAGGGTACGGCAGCCCTCACGGAGACTTACCCATTTACGTTAAAACAGTATTTGCGAAGGTAAGATTGCAAATTAACCACCCTCTTCCCCCACTAAACATTCATTAATAGCGGTCAGCAGCTGGCTTATTAGTTTATGGCTCGAGGTAACGCCAAATGGTTAATAGTTGATGATTTTCTTTTGGAACTCCCTACAGGAATGGATCATTAAATATTTTTGTACAACTTGAGGTTTAGTTATGTTTTAAGGAAAATAGGCTCAAACTGAAATTCCGCGGGAATTCTTGACAATATACATAAAAATATTAATGATCATTAGGCAGTAACATTTGATTTTTTCTTTTGAAAACAAGTGGCATATGACTGAATGTCTTGGGAAAATAGGGCACTTTAAATATGTATACTCTAATATACTGGCTTTTTTTTTAGTATTTTTTTTGTCGTGAAATATAAAACAGGAACAGAAAAGTATATAAAATTGACATGCAGATTAACTAATTGGGCATTTATTTTGCAGTTTAATGCCATTGAATTAAAGAAAAATAACAACTAAAGTATTTTGAAGAGTATCCAGAAGCTTTGTCACCTGCAATAAATCAGAATTTGCAATTAAGGGATTTAATTTAAAACATAAAATAAAAACCATTAGTATATAGTTATAATTATATAGAAACCTGTTCTATGTGAAGAGTGTTTAGAATAAGAAAGAATAAAGTGACTGTGGCTTAGGTGAAGTATTAAAATAGTTTAAACCCATAGAATTATTGTTAATATGTTAAGGCATTTTTGAAGAGCTACAGAATTTGAACACAGTTTCCTATAGGGAAAAATCTAGAATCTGAAAATTATACACAGCAAAGGAACACCACTGTTATCAAACCGAGGACATGACTCGCAACAGGGGCTTGAGATGAGTGCTGTGGTCCATAAAGTGCCTACCAACGGAGGTTTCATTCTTTTATTTTGGAAAAAATTATTATTTTAACCAGTTGAAAGCACTGTATATACAGCAGTGAAGCTGTAGACTTACTTCATGAGATTTTTAAAAGCCGCCGGTAAGTCCGAAAATACACAGCGCTTTGCCAGTGCATAGAAGAGTCACGCGGCCCTTTTCCGCAGCCTGGGAACGGTTTATTTAAGGCCTGCTAGTTAGGACATATTTTAGGAATTGCATCATTATGGATCCTCATTAACTTCTCAGTATTTTAATCTTACATGTAATTGCATAAATGCCTCCCATAATGTCTTAAGATGTGGTTCTTTTTTAAGCCATGTCTGTGTTTAGTCTTAATCATTAGGGCCCACAAAGAATATGAACACGCCACCTCCCTCCCCTTGGAAGTAAAGAACCAGCAAGCATGAGCTGCCTTTTTAAAAGTGCAGGAAGAACTTATGTTAGAACTAGCAGGATCCGTGCCTTGCCCTGCCCTTGTCAGCATACATGTGGACTTTATGCTCCTGCAAACCTTTGAGTTTTACAGCCCTCATGCCCTTGTCCGATTTATAAAACTGCTCTTATTCCCACCTAATCCTTTGATTTCTTTCTGCAGGATAAAAAAAAAAAAATTCTAGATCCCATGACATCATTTCTACTAGGCACATTCCCAAATACTCTTCATGAATTTGGGTTCCTACCTGCTATACTGAAGAGCCTAACAAACCATTCAGCTAATCTATTGACTGCTAAATTCTCTCTCAAATAGGAATTCCGTTGCTAAAACCATTGGAGAAAGGTCTCCTTTGTGTGTGCTCACGATTGCTGCGTGGCTGAGGAGCACCCTGGGAGCGCGGAGAGCCGGGGGGACCTGCAGGTTTACCTACATTCTTGCCCAGCTCTTGTTCTGTGGTAAGCCTGTGAGGCAGCATTTTCTGAGACGTCAACAAGCCTACTTTCTATTTGCAGGGAGCAGCCTCCGAGGATGGGCGTCTGAAAAGGGGTGATCAGATCATTGCTGTCAACGGGCAGAGTCTGGAAGGGGTGACCCACGAAGAAGCCGTGGCCATCCTGAAGCGGACGAAAGGCACCGTCACCCTAACGGTTCTCTCCTGAAGCGGCCGCCGGGATCGAGCCCACGCAACCCCTCGCTCCCATCCCACTCTGCAGGGAGCACAGGACTGGCCCTGCGGTGCCTCTCCCACGCTGTGTTCCTCCTGCTCTTCACGGCTGGGGGAGGCACCATGGACATGTGTCACTCTCGTGTGCCCCTGGTTTTCTCACTGGCAGCCAGCCTCATGTTCCCTCCCTCCTTGCCTATGGTGGCCCTGAACTCAAAGGTAGGACTGTCCGCCTAGTGAAATCATGCTTTCTTCCTGAAGACAACTGGCATTTTATAGTGACACGGGCAAGAATTATCACATGCTAAAGTGGTTAGTAGAGGAAGAAAAAAAAACAGTTCTAAAGCTAACCATGAGAAGTGGCTTTAGTGAGGATGAAAATATAAAATAAAGAAGGAAATGTCAAGTTTTATAAAAACACCTCATTTTGTCAGTCTGCCCCCCTCTCCCTATTACTAACTTTAAAAACAAAAATCAGTTTTTTTCTATTAGAAATTTAAAAAATACCCAGTGTTTAAAATATTTGACTATTATAAGAAATTGCATCTCCCACCTGTAACATACACATGTATTGTTTCCTCTGGAAGTGGTTTCTGAGATGGAGGGAAGAGCAAATCTCTAAAGCAACGTCCCTAAGTTTGTAAAGAAAACATTTGAGGCACATCTCCGTGGTCGTGTGCATTTTTGACCTGTCATAAAACACCTGTGATCCTACACGCGAAGTGATGGTGCCACCCTGTGCTGACTGTCATTTCCCTCTGATGCAGCTGTGCTGACTGGGCGGGGACAGTGGTGGCTCTCAGCGCCTCAGCGCCGGCTGTAATGGATGCAACACGAAAAACGTGTTCTCGCCGTGCAGTTGGTTTTCCGTCAGTATCATCTAAATGAGAGAGAGAAAAGCCGTGTGTTAGTAGTTATTTTGCTTGTATGCCATTAGAAAATCCATAGAAAAATTAAAAGGGGCTTGACATAACTTTACCCCATTGCTTTATATTAACATCTTATAATACAATGGTTTTAGACTACAGGAAACAGATGGAGCTGTTGATTGAGACAACTGGTGAGGAATTATCATGTGTTCATTCCCATTTTAGAGCATGAAACTCCTACATTAGAATATATAAAGTCACTTTAAATATTATCTATATTTGTTACAGAGATAGTGTACAGATATTTTATTGCAGCACTTTTGTGTGAATGCAGAATTGAAGTGAATAAAGAAGTTTTGTGGTGCACGAATAAAGAAGCAGGCTTTTTTTTTTTTGTCCTTTTTACTGAGGAAAAGTTTCATATTGTTCAAGGTTTATAATTTAAAATTGCTTTTTATTGGTATCATATCTAACTGAACATGTGCCATCCATAGTTACGATTAGGAGAACTTCGGACGGTGGTGTTATGAAAAGCTCAATATTCTTTACATCTAGAATTGTTCCTGATACTGAAGACGGACTCCTCGTGGAGCAGAGAAGATAAGCAGTATTGTAGAAAGAGAAGTGTCTGCCTGTGCGTGGTTTTCAGAGATGTTATTAATGCAGGAAGAAGTTGTTCTTCAGGGGAGTGCAAGCTGAAGTGTTCAGGTGGAAAAGTCGTCATGAAAATTATTGATATTAATAAGCATGAAATGTCTGTTTTGAACACTGAGCAAGGATGGGGAACTTGTGTTGTATTGATTCTACCCTTAGTTAGCTAATGTGCATATGCATTTCCTCTGATTCATCTCATCTGTAAAACGATAGCTTATTTTGTCTCAAAACGTGTATCTAGTTCTAAAATACAAAAATTCTGTGATTCTTAGTTGCATAAAATGAATGGACAACTCTACACACGGGCAGTTTGGGAGCTGTTCTCCTTATTAACCAATCATTGTAAACGGAGGTACTTGCTGAAACAAAATTCATGTCAGTATCTTAGTGACACATCTAGCTTCTCAGTCACCCCTTAATAGTCCTTCCTCATGAAGGAATGTCAGATGGGCCACTGGAAGCTGAGCTAGCCTTTGTTCAGTTTTACCTAGCAAAGGTTTTTAGGAAGGACACTATGTCAGATTCTGGGGAGATACGTTAACCAACCAAAGTAAAGTGTGAGTAAATATGAGGGGAGTGTCCTAAGGAGAACGGCTCAGTGGGTATCTGTACCAGCCTGTTATATACCCCCAAATTCAAGTTCATCAGGAACCTCGGACCGTGACTGTACCTGGAAATAGGGAGAAAGAGAACTGAGATGACAGTGTTGGAGAAACAGGGAAGGAATTTTCTCTAGGGCCTTCAGAGGGAGCTTGGACCTGTTCTCACCTTGATTTCAGACTTCTGGCCTCCAGCACCGTGAAAGAATGCGCGTCTGCTGTTATACGATGTCTAGTTGGTGATGTTTTGTTACGGAAACCCTGGGAAACTAGTACAGTGTTTTAAATATTTTTAAATCTCAGCTACTATCATTGTGTCTGTCTAGTAGGAGAGGCTCTGTACATTTTTGTTGAGCATATGAATGACTGAATTAAAGGTTGTGATTCATTTCACAGTATTACCTTGTTTTAGTTAGCTAGCTCCAACCTGCATACTAAATGCAAAAAGAAAAAAAGGAGCAGTGGGAATACTACTATAGGGATATAAAAACATTTGGGAAAAACTCCCCTTCTGAATTTCTGTTAACTAACAAATTGAAGCACATGAAAGGGAGGGGGGAGGGAAGAGGAAGAAAGGGAGAGAGAAAAATATCAAGAGGAGAATAAGATAGATTCATCAGCTTTGGAAAGAAGTGACAAAGGCTTATGCTTTCTATATCTTTTTTTTTTTCTGGAAATTTTTATAAGAGTTCTGTGTAGTGAAGGAAGAAAGTGTTTGTGTGAAGAGATTGAAGGCATGAATTTTATAGTGTTAATGCCATGCACAACTCCTCAGGACAGTGGGTTGACCGTAATTGCTTCACTATAATTGCTTTTGCCATTAAATCACAATGGAGGACATCCCACATTTCCAGTGTTCGTTGTGACCCCTCCAGTGGCTGGTGGTGGTGGTGGTGGTGACGATAGTGATGATGATGATGACGGGTTCATCTTCAGCACAGACTGATAAGGAACAGCAGGGGTAGCAATGAGGTGTAGCCAGTCAGTGAAATTCGTAAGAACAAAGGTTGAGATGGAAGCGTAAAAACATTAGAATTCATGAAAGATGAAGCAAGCTAACGGAGAGGTATTTGGTGGTGTTTCCTTGCTTGCTTGGTTTGTTTTTATGAATCTCGACCAGGCAGATTTTGATAGATTTGGAGAAGCAAAGGGACCCTTCCCTGCTGCTTCTGATCTGGTCAACAAACTTGTCTGAGGATGAATGCTTCCCAGGGACTGAGAGCCTTTCTTCAGATCTCTTGTGGGAGTGAGTGGAGGAGTTTGAAGGACGCCTGCAGGGAGATGGGCTTTCTTCCTTTTCCTTTGTTGTGTCTAGGTGTGGGAATACCAAAACCTCATCGCCTGCTTTCAGCAGCCCTGGTGTGTGGTTTCATGTCAGCCACCACTATTCTGGAAAGCATTTGATTTGTGCAGAGATGTTCCCCAACATTGTCTACTAGGCATGAATATTTAAGAGAATATTTTTATAAGCTGGGATTGGCCTCTTTTATATAAAGAGGGAAAAAAGAAATGTAGGTGGCAAGAAAATGTCTAAATGAAAGAGCATGAAATTAAGCATAGCAAATGTTCTTAGAGTGATTTTTAAAAAATATATATATTGTTTAAATTGATTTCAGAGAGGAAGGGAGAGGGAAAGAGATAGAAACATCAATGATGAGAGGGAATCATTGATCAGGGTGCTTCCTCCAAGCCACCACTCAGGGATTGAGCCCGCAACCCAGGCATGTGCCCTGACTAGGAATTGAACCATGACCTCCTGGTTCATAGGTCGGCACTCCACTCAACCATTGAGTCACATTGGCTGGGCCTTAGAGTGATTTTTATATACTTGGCACTGCAGCTTCTTTTTCCCTTCAAGATACAGGTATTCCATAATTGTCCAGTTTGATGTAATTAGAAAGTAATTACATTATTTGTCTAAGAATTATATGTACTCGTCCAGTAAAGAGAGTTCAGTCGTGGGCCCGTTACAAGAATTCTGTGTAGAAAAAGGAGAGTCTGTGATTGTGAACTCAGGATCTCTCCCTGAAAGTGTTCCTTGAAGTTTCCAGAACTGCTACCATCCTGCATGCTCTGGCCGCCTCGGGGGAGCTTCTATGCTCATTTTGCACCGGCGGTTTTTTTCAGAAGCTTGTGTCTTTTGTGAGTGCGATGTGACCCTTTCCTCTCAGCTCCCCCATTCTCCACCTTATGTGCGGATTTTCAGAAATAAACAGTTATTCTTGGTAAACATACCTTTTCTCTCTTCTTTTGTTATCAATGTACTAGAAATTAAGGTTTTTCACTTGCGTCGACCTTGAAATATTTAGCATTCAAAGTTCCACTCTCTTAAGTTTAATTAACCAAAAGGTGCTTCATTACATTCAGTAGAACTTACAATTACCTTGCTTTGGAAAATTAGATGACTGTCTATCAAACATTAATACCATGTACAAGATAAGCTAGCGAGAAGGGGTTGTAGTTGTTATATCCTGGGAGACATAGAATAATATGAATGCAATAGTTTTATTTTGTAGCCCTCAATTTTCATTGTTGTATGATCAGGTATTTTTTCTTTTGAAGTTGGATGCAGGTCAACTTATACCAGAATTTGATTTGCAATCCTTCATAGTGCTTCCCATGGCCTCATATAACATTACTGTTAATTATTAAATATTTTTCATTAAAGTACACTGATTTTTAACTTAAATGTGCTTAAAAGAGGACTTGCATCTCACTACCTTGAATGGAAAAGCAATCCATTTGACAAAAATCAATACATTTGCATAAATAGAAAGTAACTATGAGAAAAGGCCATGTTCTTAAATTCTGTGAAGAGACTGTTGCCTCACAAGGACCAGAACTTGTTAGGAAAGGAGAGGGGCAAATGTTAGAATGGCGGTGGTGACTCAGTAGAGACTCTCGCCTGGACTTCAGGAACTGCAATAGCACGCCTTCTTCAGCAAGCGACTCCGTCTTTTCTGTGCCTTGTCAGTGCCACGTAAAATGATCACTGCAAGGCCCTAACCGGTTTTGCTCTGTGGATAGAGCGTTGGCCTGCGGACTGAAAGGTCCCAGGTTTGATTCCGGTCAAGGCAGCAGATTGATGTTTCTCTCTCATCAATGTTTCTAACTCTCTATCCCTCTCTCTTCCTCTCTGTAAAAAATCAATAAAATGTATTTTTTTAAAAAATGATCATCGCATGATTTACTCCTTTTGGAAAGACTCTACTCGAATCAAAAAGGTCATGTTTATAGACACTTTAAAAATGTGAATCCAAGCCAGTCAATTTATGTTGTTGAAAGTGCTTAGTTAATGAGCTCCTTTAAGATTTTGTTTAGCAGGCTTTCTCTAAGACCAGAATTGGGTCATCACCTTCAGTGCTTTAGTGTTGGCAATCTGAGTTTGAAGTAAAGGACACATGACATAAATTAATGGAGTAAAATTAATGTTGTGGTAATATTAAATAAAGCTAATTCCTCTTGCACCTGGAGGGCTGTGCAGATGGCAGGCGTACCTAATTACGCTCCCTGCTGCCTTTAAGTGTACTGATAAAAATCTCTCAACTGAGTCTAAAATATGTTCATCCACTGGCTCCAGACAAGTTTGTGTTAGGCAGCGATTTTCAGCCTTTTTTCACCTCATGACACGTAGGCTAATTACTAAGATTCTGAGGCACACCACAAAACATATTTTTTGCCAACCTGACCAAAAAAATTGGTATAAATTTTCATTCATAGTGAACAGGTATTGTGTTAGTTGTTGTCATTTTTTTTTATTTGACAGTCTAAGGGAAAAGAGGTCAGTGCCCCAGACTAGTCAGGTATTGCATATTTAAAAATTGCTGCCGCACACAGATTGAAAGTCGCTTTTGTAAGGCAACACAATACACAAAAACACAGCTAAGCATGCTTTTTAAAGGAAGAAACCACGATTCTATAAGTTACAGGAAATAAATGTTTATCTAATTTTAAAAACAGGTCACTATTATAATCATGTTCTTTGTCCTTCCTGTAAATATGGTAAAACTAGGGGCCAAGTGCACGAAATCACACAATACCCACATCCGGTGCTCAGTGGGACCCAGTCAAGTCCCACTGGCGCCATGAATTGCAGCATCAAGTCATCTCCTGGTGACTGGTCTTTGGTTGTTACGGTGTTAAGACCCCTGGGTTTTTATTACATAGATATGTTGGTCCCATTAGAAAAAGTTTTTTATCAAACCAGTAAGAAAGTACTTAAGTTTACATGTTTACTTTTCAGTTCTTTCATATTAGTTTAAATGATAAGTTTACTAACAGAGTCGTAAATTAATTTGATTTTTTTACTCTAGGTACAAACTAGATGGGCCAATTATTACACAGGTATTTATAAACTTGTTCAATTCTTTAACAAGTAGCTATTCCAGAAAAATATGTTGCTGTAATTAAGCAAATATGTTTTGCTACAGATACTTCAGAGATGCCACTGATCTTTTTAAAACTTAGTATGCATTGTCTTCATGTAAGGAATGGATTTCTATGAACTTCATTTTGTTGCAGTTGGATACCTATGCTGGTTAAAGCACAGCCAGCAAACTCTCATTTCAGTTTGAGAGTGATTTTAAATGCTTTTATAATATTTATTCCTCAAAAATGTTATTTTTCTTAGGTTTATATTTGTTACTTACCTTTTAAAAACAGAGGAAAAGTGAAATACTCTCAGATAGTTTCTATCAGAAAGATCTGGTGCCATATTCATTTTGTGACAAAAGATGCTGGCTCATTTTTGGAAAGTTATTTGTTTCAAAGGGTAAGGAGCATATAATGTCTTCATCCTTTACACTTTAATCTCAGGGTTAATAACGGAAATATATGTTCAAGATTTTTATTTGTCATTTTTGTTGTCATTTGGAGAGCTAATGGGTAGGAATTATATCATATTCACTTACATTATTTGTAAGGGCCTGACTATTATTTCTTCTGCTCAGTAGTTGATTTTTTTCTAAAGCTTGTCCTTTGTGTGCATTACAGGTAACTATGTAATGAAATCCCGAATGTCTCCATCCCACTTTGACGGCCTTGCATGAATGTAAGTCGTAGCCGATGAGTGTCTTATGCTGAAGGAACTCCAGATTTTTCTGAGACATAGTGTAAACTGCATGGGCTCCGGGTTCTCAGGGCCTGGGTGCTACCCTGGCTTGGCTCTTGACTAGAAGGTAGCTGACCTCTCTGAGCCCCTACCACCTGGACTGTAAAATAGAATTCAGAACATCTCTCTCGAAGCTCTACTAGGATCAAATGAGAGGAAGTTTCTGCACACAATGGCACTAGATAAATGGCAGGAATATTTTTAATACTAGAGGTCCGGTACATAAATTTGTGCATGGGTGGACCCAGAAGGTAGTGGGAGGGGGCTGCCGAGATGTGATGTGCCCTCCAAGCGACCTATGGGACACCCTTGCTAGCCCAGGATCCAGATCTGTCTCGC
>PVJC01025248.1:0-24877 GCA_004026665.1 Murina feae | reverse complement strand
AGTGCACAAATTTTTGTGCACCGGGCCCCTAGTTTAATTATAATTATCTGTTCAAGGCAACCTTCACAATACCCATCACAACAAAATAATGTGCTTTCTAGTTATAACACCGTGATCCAGGGCTCCATTATTTTTAATACTATAAAGGCAAGTTACAGGTACCCTACAAGCTTTGATTTACCAAAATGTGCAATTTCTGCATATGACACTGACTTTAAATAATGGAGCAAATACAACTTGGTGTCACAATTTATAATATTACCTTAAGGATTTTCATGAATTGTTTTTTAAAATAGTTATTTGACTTTATTAACAGAAGAAAAAGAAAACACTGGCTACCATAAAGTTCTCTCTTTTTCTTTTTACTTAGAAAACAGCATGACTTTCACAATAAATTCTGTGGCTAATGGATGAAATAACATAGCATGCTTTCTTTTCAACTAAAAGTTCCCAAAAGGTTAAAAGATGACAATGATGATGGCTAATGTTTATTTAGCACTTTCTACATGCCAGAACCTATTCTAAGGGACTTATATGAGTTCACTCATTAAAGACATTTCAAAACAGATGATAATATAAATTATATACTGATTATATAAAGAATATTATTTAATGGAGAATCAGGCAATTCCTTTTTTTTTAATTCAACTCTACTAGGTACAATTGTGGACCAGAAATATATATACATATACGAGAATTAGAAAAACACACTTTACAATAATAAACTACATGCAAATGTATTTTCCACAATATTACATTTTTCTTCTGAAAGTATTAATAAAATTTTCAAAAACAATGAACAGGAAAATGTATTTTCAAACAACTCTTTACATGCCAACATTAAAATTTAAAATATCATTAAATTTTAAATTATATCTGAAGAGTATCCATGTTATTGCCTTATGCAGATCAAATATGAAATTTTTAACACTAGCTCTAGTTGTCCCAGATGTTTTCATTCTAGTATTTCCCTGTATAACTACTACCGTATTATTGTTTCCCCTGAATATCATTCCAAATACAGTCATTAAGAATACCTCCATCATAATTGTGTATAACTTAGTCAAACTTTCTGATATCACCAGCAGAAATGGCTAAAGACATACATTTTTTGTTTTGAACAGACTTTTTTTTCTAGAAAATTTTACCTAATAAAATGCACGATCCGATTTTTTAAATTACGGAATGTCTTAATGATTTATAAGTAATTTGGGACTTAACAACATTCTTGATATTATAAAGGGTTGAAATTTAACAGCCAAGCTTTTGTTTACCTCTTCCTGGCCATTCTGATTAGAAATTCCTGGGAATTTACTATCTTGCATAGCCTTTTCTTCTTCCTTCTTTTAAAAAACTATTTTAATCTCTCCCATAGTCTGTGACCCTTATTATTTTTTTAAAAACTATGAATTCACAGAATCCTTTGACTTTTTAGGTCATAGCCCCTCGTACAACATTTGAATGCTCTGCCACATTAACCCAAATGCTTCCCATCCCCTGCACTGGCCGAAATATGAAGTTACGCACGAGACAGCCCACTGCACTGTTTTCATTGTTAAATCTGTCTTTCCTGCCCTGGATAAAACCTTCCTTCCCAAAACTAACACCTATTTTGGGACCCACCAACCTCAGCACTGGCCCTAGCAGAACGACTTTGGGAAGGTCAACCTCCAGCTTCCTTGGTCGTAAAATGGGGATAAGAAATGTATGTCATTGTGGGTGTGTGGATTCAATGAGGATGTTTAAAGCACCTGGCACAACACAGGCCTCCATGAGCACAGCCTTTCTTAGGGTTAGGAAACCTCCTCTGCATGGCTGCTCTCAGAAAGGCAGTGGCAGCTACTGTTTTCTCTCCTCAAAGCCAAATATCCCCATTTCCTCCCATTTTCTTTTTCTTTTTTCCCTTTTTAAAATATATTATTAGAGAGAGTAAGGAAGAGGGAGAGAGAGAGAAGCATCTGATGAGAGAATCATTGATCGGCTGCCTCTTGCACACCCCCTATTGGGGATAGGGCCTGCAACCTGGGCATGTGCCCTTGATTGGAATTTAACCCTTGGACCCATCGGTCCAAAGGCTGACGCTCTGTCCACTGAACCAAACTGATAAGGGCCCATTTTCTTTTAAAAAACATTATATATATGTATATACCTATTTTGTCAACTTAGCGCAAACTCCATACCCATAAATGTCATTGCATGATAATATCTCTTTATTGCTGATTAAATCATCTCTCTCCCTCCCCCACCTCCAGAGTCCCCATATTTAACCCTCTAGCAAGCTGGGCTACGGGGAAGGCAATAGGTACGGATACTTTCTGGCTTAAGGTGAGGAGAAGACAGAGTGCCCCTCAACATTAGGCTGTATCTGAGAAGCTTCCCTCTTCATTCTGGTACGATGTCAGTTCTCCCTCATCAAGGGTCACTTCTTCCTGCCCTCTCCATTCCTTCCTCTGGATTTCACAATTCTGGGTGGTGGCTCCGTATGACATCTTCTTTCTGGGACTTGCAAGACTCTCATGGTTGAGTTCTATCTCCTCGGCTAATTCATCTTGGTCGATGATTCCACACTTCTCCTCGGAGAGGTTCTCAGGGTCGGCCCATTCCTGTTTCTCCCCCGAAGCAAAGACCCCGTAGAAGATCACACCACTGTAGTGCACCAGGGCAGCGATGAGGAACACATTCTGCCATTCCTCGCGGGTCTAAACAGGAAACAGTACTAATCATTATTTCAACAAGAAAAAGGGAGAGAGAAACGAACAGAATGCTCTGGACTAAAGCACCAGTCACCCCAGAGGCAATGCTGTGCTCCTGGAAGACGTCAGAAGCTTGCCTGGGGTCCAAACAGAGTTTGAGTGTTTGAGAAATGAAAGTTAAGACCACAATGAATATGCATTTTTTAATTTAGAAAAATACGTTACAAAATAAGCATCATGTAAAATACAGCTCTCCGAATATACAAAAGAGGTTTCCACTCAGCTAGTAGATTAAATGAAACTCACTTTAGGAACCTACCATTTTTCATATCAGAGGTCTCAAATATCAGAGGTCTCAAATCAGAGGTCTCAAAAAAAATTTCCATTTGAGCCATGAAAATACTCCGTCTTCACTATCAATAGCTTAGTTATAATTATATTTTCTGTGTAAAATACCATATCAAAATAATGGATATTTGTGTTTAAAGTTAAGCAAAGATAGTGGCTGAGATTTAGTAGGCATGTTATCAATCTTATCATGTCACAACCAGAGAGGAAAACTGAGTATTCTCTGACTATAATAATCTCTGAATCCCACCTTTCTTTTCTATCAATAAATAAGAAACATTGCCCAGAGGCATAGCTCAGTGGAAGTCACGATTTGATTCCCAGTCAGGGCACATGCCTGGGTTGTGGTGGGCTTGATCCCCAGTATGGGGCATGCAGCAGGCAGCTGATCAATGATTCTCTCTCATCATTGATGTTTCTCTCTCTCTCTACCTCTCTGAAATCAATAAAAATCTATTTAAAAATAAATAAGTAAATAAGAAAAATTGCCCACACTTTTTTCCCCAAGAAACTGAAAGACTTTCTGAAGTTATATTCATAATAGACAATCTAAGTTATATATATATATATATCTTCCATGGACACAGATAATAGGGTGGCGAAGGCCTGGGGCAGGCTAGAAGGGGTCACTAGGAGGAAAAGGGGGACATATGTAATACTTTCAACAATAAAGAACTATATTTTTTAAAAATAGGTAGGGTAAAAACAACATAGTTTCAAAAATTCTTATTTGTAGAAAGCAGCATCCTGAAGCCTTTCCAGTGACAGAGATTAAGCAGCCATGTGGCCTGTGCTGAACTCTGCATGGATCCTCCTTCCGGGTCCAAATGCAGAAAGGCTCAGTACTGACCAAGTGCCATATCCTTCTTAGGACGGGTCATTCATGTCTCGTTTGTTTTCTGTATAATAAGGAAGTATAACAGCACTATTTTTATGCTGGAGCATGCTAAGCAATAGATGGAAATGGGCCATAAAGTTAAATTACTTAGAATTATAAAACAATCTTGAGTAATTTATTCATCCTGAGTTGATTGCCTCAGTTTCTTCCTGTCTCTAAACAGTCTTTCTGGTATTTGTCCCCACTACACACACACCTTTTATTTTGTCAGTTGAGAAAATGAAACATGGAATCAAAATTAACCAGTCCTGTTGCCATCAAGAAACAATAAATTAAAGAAGAAGGAGGAGGAAGGGGAGGAGGAGAGGTGAAGGAAGGAAGAATGGAAGGAAGGGATGGAGGGAGAAATAAGGGGGCGGGGTTCGAGAGATGAAGAAAGAGAGACAAAAAGATAAGTTCAAATGACTCAGCCAAGGTCAAGGACAAACATGTACAGGTTGGGGTAGGGCTTTGAAATCACAAGTTTGTACAGTATTTCAGTCCTCTGACCCTCACAGCTTAAAAGGAGACCATTACCTTGTGCTTAGTCATTGCGCCAACAATGAGAGGACAGACCATTCCAGAGAGGGTTCCCACTCCGTTTGAGATGCCCATGAGAATGCTGGCATAACGGGGGGCAATGTCCAGGTGGTTGACATTAAAACCTACAATGAAGCAAATCTCAAAATCAGAGTCAAGATCAGAATCCCAAATACATTTTGGAAACTGCTTAGTTTCCCCCCAACTCTCATCAATCTATGTGGTTTCTTCTAGCGCATGACTAATGGGTACCTGTACAGAGAGGGCTGGACTGAGGATTGTCAGGCTGTGTCTGCATATAGAGGAAAGTGTGCTGGGATTGATTAGCAATGTCTGGCATGGGTTCTCCATAGGGAAAATCAAGGGACCTGTGCCTTTTAGGTTCAGAACTCCAAAATAATGGTGTTTTCAATACAGAAAGGCAGAAAGCCTGGATCACATTTATTCAGAGTAAACAATCACACAATCACATTCGGTGTGATTAGAATCAAACCCTGCCTCGTAACATCCTCCCTCCAAGCCCTCCCCTCACTCCCAACAGGCCACCCTAGGGAAGTCTGCCTTAGTGGCCAAATGGTATACTGGCTAAGGTACTTTTTAAGTAATATAATCGCAGAGACGTTGGCAGAATCCCCTGTAATTTACAAAACACTTCCGTATAATACTTGATTTCGAGTCTGGAAATCTAGATTTTAATCTTATTTCTAACACTTAAGTCATTTTAGGCCTTTGTTACCTCTTCTCTAATATGGTGTATTATTACTAAAGTCATAAAGATGCTGTATTATGAGACCCAGGTGAAGTATGTATGTAATATCCCATGGCAAATAGCTAAGCTCTGCTAACTACCACTGGCCACCATTAACCACCATTAACTAGTACTACCACTTCCACGACTATCACTACTGCCACTAACTACCACTAAATAGTACTACCACTACAACAACTATCACTACTACCACTAACTACTACTAACCACCATTAACTACTATTACCACTACCACAATTATCACTACTACCACTAATTACCACTACTACCACTACCATTACCAGTACTACTCCTGTTATGATGCTGTTGCTAGGCATTTCCCTTTCTTTGACCAAAAGATGCTACTGCAGGGAGTGGTAAGATAATAACTCGCCAGTACCTCGTATTCACCTGTTTACCAGGAGAAAAGAACGAGTGGAGATGGGAAGGAGATGGCAGGGGAAGGGCCAGGCTGCGGAAGGGGCAGCTTCGGGCCCTGAGAACCAACTCTACCAACATCGCCCACGGGTACATTTTAGAGTCAGTCAGGCCTGCCTCTGACGGCTTAATGGAGATGCAAACCTGGACAAAGGATTTAAACTTTCTGAATTCCACTTCTTCATCTATCCACTGGCAAAATAGTTCTCACACAACTGTTGTAAGAATTCACTTAAATAATGTATGCTCATGACACGGCACATAGAGGTCGTAACTGGCACCTATGTTCCTTTTGGTTGGTTATCCATCTGTCTTGTTTCTATTTTAATACCTGAACTGCAAAAGTGGCTGACACACAGTAGGCACTCAATAAATCATTATTTGATTAATTACCAATTTGAGCCATGACATGACAGCAGGGGGTGTCATTTCTATTTATTCATTTTTTTGTGTGTGTATTGCTTTGCTTTTTAATTCTCTATTCTGGACAAAGAACCTGAAAATAGTATCTAAAATTGTTTGTCCTAACCTGGCACATTGGCTGGTTGCTTTTTCCTACTTCCATTCAGGAAAATTTTTAAGAAAGCCTTTTTTTTTTTTTTTTGGTAATAAACATGCCATCTCTTTCAGATCAAAGTGGCAGACAATTCGAATATAAAACAGCTGCAAAATTAATTAATCTTGCTGTTGATTTCAATGTGATAAACACTTATTAGAAAAGAACCCGGAATAAGAAGCAATTAATGTTATTGTCGAGCATTATATTCTGATGCAAAGCCCAGGCATCCATGTTCAGTTAAAGATAAGGTTCAATTAAAGATTATGTTTCTAGCTGCACAATCCAGGTGTTTGGGGGGAGAGGGGCGGAATCACTGAGAAACTCAGTTTTATGTGTGTGCGGTGTTTTTTGAAACATACAAAAAATATTTTTGTTGGCATCCAAGCTGGGAGAGTCTGTCTGCTCTACATAGGACATTTCTCAAAACAGGCATCACCCATCCCTTGCTTCTTTCAATGTCACAGTCTTGACTCTTTCGTCTATAATCAGCTCCTAAATTGTGCCGGTCTTCCTTGGTACCTCTATTAACTCCTTATGAAGTTGGCAGGTAGTAGATCCCGAGGAACTGTCGCCCCCATGGCCACAGTCCCTCCCAGTGTATCACTGTCGGGTCAAACAAACCTGTGTTCCAGTCCCAGCCACTTACTTACCTGGGCAAGTTAAGTCACCTTTCCAAGCGTCATGGTCCTCACTGGCTAAGTGGACATACCAATACCCTTCTTGCAGGGCTGCTACAAGGGCTGAATGAGACCATGTCCAAAAGATGGACTAAGTGCTAAAAAACATAATGACAGCTGCTATGCTTTGGCTTCACTCCTTCTGACTGTGGCTTAATTGGCAATCTGGGAGCAATATGAACCTAAATATTTCAACATTCCTGGGAACAGAATATGAATCTCTTCTGCATTATAGAACTACTAGAGGCCCGGTGCACGAATTTGTGCACAGATCAGATCCAGCCAGCCCGCCCTGAATGGGGCTGATTGAGCTGGGCCAGCTGGGGGGTGGGGAGAGGCTGCAGGCGGTTGGCCAGCCAGCCCTGCCCACTGGTCCAGGTCAAGGGGACTATTTGCCTATTAGTTTTATATTATATAGGATAGGGAAGGCATTCTTCAACATCCTACTGGAAACAGGTCGGGATTGCTCTGTCCTTGCTACTCAGGGTGTGGACCACTGAGCAGCAGCAGCAGCAGCTTTGCTGAGGATCTTATTATAAATGCAGAATCTGAGCTCCCCCCACCCCACCCCCAACATGCTGAATCAGAACCTGCATTTTGCAAGATCCTAGGGTGAGTTGTGTGCACATTGAAGTGGGAGAAGGACTGAACATCGTGAAGAATAACTGAACAATAATAGTAAATACGTATTAATTTTGTTATGCTCTCATACCAGGCTAAGGGCTTCTAAGGCTTTATTTCCACTAGAACGTAAACTTCAGGAGAATAGATTCTTTGATTTTTTTTTTTTCAATGCACAGTGCCTGGCTCATGGGACGTGTGAGTAAATGCATGAATCAGTTCATTGAGATCTCTCAACAGCCCTGTGAGGTTGCCATTACATCTTTCCAATCGCTAACAGAAGAAGCTGAGGCTTGAGAATTTAATAACTTAGCAATTCTTTTCTTTCATAAATAGTAAGCAGTAAAGAGAGGTCTCAAACCCAGGTCTTTATACCTCCAAACCCAAGTTCTCAGCTGCAAGCTACTTTTAAAGTAGACGTTTTTCCCGAAGTTAACTATCCACCAGATCTACTTATTTTGATACGATCAAGCCCCTATTTTAGGGTAGTTTAAACCAGAAGTTCCATATTTTTTTGGTCTGGGACATTACCATTCTGATCCTTCCAGCCGCCTGGAATGCTGGGATAAAACACAGGCCTGGTGCAGGCAGAACCGCCCCTCAGTTCTTCCTTTGCCACCGATGGTGTGAGCACAGGAAAGCACCCAATTTTTCTGACTTTAGGTATCTCGTGGGTAAAACAGTGATATTACTGTTTGTTTCCCAATGTCGTAAGACACAAGCAATTTATGTAAGGTGCTCTGTAAGTGATGGCTTTTAGTATTATGGTATGTTTTAAAGGCAGAAAAACAACTGAATTTTACTTTTCACCCAGTTTTGCATGGGAGCTTGTGAAGTCTGTAAGACACAATACGGCAGCACTCAGATCTCTCACACGCAGTGGACTGCGTTCTGCTCCTGCAAACGGGGGTGCTGACAGCCCCCCGGGGAGCTGAGAATTACAGGGATGGATGCACACCCGGGGCTTTCAACAGTCTGACTCAGAGCGCACTTGATCGCCGTTAGCGCTGGCCGTCAGCTCTCACTGTCACCATCGTTATTCTTACTATCTGCCCCACCCTATTCCGAAAGCCACTTCTCTGCACCTGCATTGCCTCGTTTGGAAAATGAAGGTCACAGCGCAGACAAAATCTAGAGAAGCTTTGCAACCTAAAAATCTCAGATTGCAGGACTAGATGTCAACCGAGCTGACGTCAGCAGCTCTCTAGTTGGAGGTGAGGGTTGAAAAGGTGACGAGAGCCCTGGTAGGCAGCGTGGCCTGGCTTGGGAGCGTGAAAGTGCCACTTCACCCGGGGCGCGTGCCTGGGCCCTCGCCCATACCTGGGGGTCGCCGGCACTTCGTGTCTTTTTTCAAGATGGAGAAACTGGGGACAGTTCCAGCTGCACCGGGCTCCTCGGCCCCGTCCTCTGTGATCTCACAGTCATTGCCAACAGGTGACAGTCTCTGGCAATGGCTGCCTACTCAAGGAAGAGGCCCCATTACAGTTTTCCTTCCCTCCTCCTAAGACTTGCTAGATCTTTAGAAAAGATCCAAAGGACACTTTACCTGAAATAGCAAAGCCACTAAACCCCACAGCCAGCACCAGAAAGGAGATAGCCACCCCTTTGGTATGGGAAAAGCCAACCACCAGGAGTAAGGTTGCCTCCATGCCAAAACCTGCAAATGGAAAAACCAATGGGGAAATGTTATTGTCATGTCACTCAGCTCAAGTTCATAAACTTCCTAACTAATAAAAGCGTAATATTAAAATTAACCATTTCTTAGGGATGCCTAAGCCATGTCCACCAGCCAATCAGAGCAACTGTATGCAAATTAACCCAGCCAACATGGAGGCCGCCACTCACGGACCTGAGTAAACAGGCAGCGTCCATTGCAGCAGGAGTGAAACTGTTTGCGGGCCATCTGGGCATCTCTCCCCTCCAGGGAACATCATATTTGCAACAAATGTTTCAATCCTAGAAGCTGAAGCAAACAGCAGGCCGGGCCTGACTTCTAATTAAACATTGTTTCATTATAGAAGCCACAGCTGAAGCAGAGAGGAGGTTTCGTTACCAGGCCCTGGCTTAAAAGAACGGTGTATCAATTATAGAAGATTAAAAAAAAAAACCAGAAACCTGCGTCCAGCCAGTCTTGCTGGAACATTGGGTCAATGGGAGCTGTGGGCAGACTGAAATTCTGAAAACAGCCATCAGCCCATCACCCATGCTGACTATACCCCAATGGGGTGAGGGACATTACTGGGGGGCTTGGTCAGCCTGCAAACAGCCATCAGCCTGTCACCCAGGCTGGCCACACCCCAATAGAGTGAGGATCCACACTGGGGGGCTTGGCCAGCCTGCAAACAGCCATCAGCCCCTCACCCATGCCGGCCATACCCCAATGGGGTGAGGACCCACACTGGGGGTCTTGGCCAGCCTGCAAACAGCCATCAGCCCCTCACCCAGGCTGACCAGGCACACCAGCAGGTGGACATCCCCAGAGGGGTCCCAGACTGCGAGAGGGCACAGGTCGGGCTGATGGACCTCCCAAGTGCACAAATTTTTGTGCACCAGGCCCCTAGTATTAAATAAGAATCTATTTCCATGGACCTAATGTTTAGCACATACATTCTGACACAGTACTTACAAATATTACCTAGGTGTTTCTTAACTACATGGCTATGCTACTGTTGCCCAGGTGACTATGCTACTGTTGCCCAGGTGATTATGCTACTGTTTCCCAGGAGACTATGTTACTGTTTCCCAGGTGATTATGCTACTGTTGCCCAGGTGACATTGCTACTGTTGCCCAGGTGATTATGCTACTGTTGCCCAGGTGTTCTGTGAGCCTTCTGACATTATCCTGGTGCACCTTGAACACTAAATGGTCTGGCAGATTCCAATGAAGCCCCTGGGACGAGGGGTGTTTATCATCAGTTGCTTCATGGGTAGATGCCCCTGCAAATTCTAATGCTAAAACTCTCCTTTATACTTTGAGTGAGTCCCCTTTGTTTATATGTTATGGCCTCTCACAGAAAAATGAAATGACCACACTTTAGTATTTATTGCCAAAAGTTACCTTCTAGAGTGAATAGCCGAAGCAAAAAGCATAAAGCGAAATTCTTCCCTTTCAGTTCACCAAGCTCTCGGGCCTCAAAAGTCATGTGATATCCGCACAGAAAATACAGTGGGATAAAGTGCTTTCCGTGCTTGTCAGTCAGGATAAGTGACTCCAGCACAACAAAAAGGACTAGGAAATTCTGAAGGTGCTCCTCTGACAATCCAAACAACCACACACACACACACACACACACACACACACACACACACACACTCAGCCAACAGCGGACAGAAGAATGATGACTTAAGTACCATTTCCGGTATAAATATGCCCTAGAAATGATGACAGGGATGCATCATTCTCAAGACTGCTTATTGCAGACAGTTCCACAAGGCTGTCCATAGCCCTTCAAAGCCAACACCCAAGTCAAGTCCTGTTCTCCTATGTCTTACTCATAAACCAGCAAAGCAAACCACCACTGCCATGCTCTTTCTTCTGCTCTGAATTAATCTTCTGTCCACCTGTGTTTAGAACCCAGACTTAAAGTCAGACAGGGTTAGGTTCAGATTTCACCTCAAAACTACCCATTATTTTCTTGACCGGTTTGGCTCAGTGGATAGAGCATCAGCCTGCCCACTAAAGGGTCCCAGGTTCAATTCCAGTCAAGGTCATGTACCTTGGTTGTGGGCACATCCCCAGTGGGGGGGGGGTGTGCAGGAGGCAGCTGATCAATGTTTCTTTCTCATCAATGTTTCTAACTCTCTATCCCTCTCTCCCTTCCTCTCTGTAAAAATCAATAAATTATATTGATTTTTCCATCCCATTATGTGACCTTGGACAAGTCACTTCACCTCTCAGATTCTTTATCCAAAAAAAGGGGGGAGCTAATAACACAACCTTACGAGGCACCAGAAGATTAAACGAAATTGGGTATTTAAGGTATTGAGCGCAGTCCCTAGCACATGGGCACGGCTCAAACCATGGTAACCAAAAATCTAACACAGAAATCTCAAAATCTCCCTCTTTCTCGGCATTTCCATAAGAATCTGTGGGGTCAGTCTCAGAAATATCTGTCAAAAGCAACCTTGCCCTCTCCGCCTCAGCTGCTGTCCAGGCCTGGGCCCCACACTGCTCACCTGGACAACTTCAATAGCCTCTTTACTGGCCTTCCCACCCCTTCCTCCTCTGCTCCATTTTCCACATCACTTTTTCTAAACCACAGATCTAACCAGTTGTCCCTTTACTGAAAACTGTTGTCAAGGGCCCACAGTAGTAATATAATGTTATTTGATAAGTCCCTCTTGCTGTTCCCACCTCACCCTCTGCTAGCCCGAACCTTCCAGCTCACCACTGAGCCCCTATAGCACCCTCTGCTGTAGTCCCACAGCACTTCCAGCTATTTCCTAGAGACAACACTGTTTTGCCTGTATGTATTTTCACCCCACTGTTCCTTCACCTGGGATACTCTTCTCCCACCACTTATTTCTCTTTTTCTGGAGAAATCGTGTCCTTTAAAGTCCAGTTCAAGTATTACTTCCTCTAGAAAGCTCTCCTGACAGCCCTGCCCTCACCCCCCTCAGTAAAGCTGACACCTCCTTCTTCTTACTCATTGCCTGGTATGATTTTTCACCTGTGTTTCTGCCTCCTCAACTGAACTGTGGTATTTTCCAGGAAAGTACTGTATCTATAGTACAGCACCTGCTGGGAGATGGACTTAGGGGCTTTTAACATCCTTTCCAGTGATTAGACATAACCTCCAAGATATACTCTGCAGTTCCATTTCATCTCTTTCTAGAAAAGCTGCTTAAACTGCTTATGAAGTCCGCAGTACCTCCACAGTTCATGATTTTCCTGACAGCAGTTGTGGTCAAAATCTGTCTGCTTCTTAAATAATCTGCCAGTTGTCCTCCAACAGGCACAATGATGGTCATGACCATGTGTGGGAGTGCCGACAAGAGCCCCACCTGGATGGAAGAGAAAACCCATGAGCCATTTTTAGCTGCTTTCTCCAGATGTACTGACTCCCTGCTCCCACCAGCTACCCTGCCTACCGCCATCCCCACTAAATGTAATCCTCTCCTTAAAGGGGACCCAGGTAGGCCTGGATTCTGTAATAAATAAACGAGTGAGTGAGTGATTATAAGAGTGGGCCTAATTGCTTCCTCCAGCAGATTGGAAGCTCCTTAAGGGCAGAGGTGACTGTTCTACGTCATAGAGACCCCACCACCCAGCATAAGGCCTGGGACATGGTAGTTGAACACTTGGCACAGAGTGAACGTTCATTGGTGGCACCTACCTAGCTCTTCCCTGGTCACTTCAGACAGTACCTGGAGCTACACAGACATCTATCCCTCCTAGGCTACTGTTCTTCACTTGTAGGAAGGGGGCTTAATTCATTTTTTTAAAATTAAATTTATTGGAGTGATGTTGGTTAATATGATCATATAGGTTTCAGGTGTAGACTTCTAAATTACAAGATCTGTAACATTGCACGGCCAAATCTTCTCCCATCACCATATATTATAATTTAATTATTTTATGATGATGGTTTAACTTCCACCATTCATACCCCTCCTCCATGAAATACAGGCAACCTAATGACTGGGGAACATTTAAAATGGCTTTTAAACAAGGCCTTGGTCATTATTATCATAACCACCATAATGGAGATAGAAGTGGTCTGCAAAGTAAGCTTTAAAAGCAGCTCGCCGCAGCTCTGATCCTTGCTATGAAGAAATTAAATAACTCTGTGTACTATGCACAGAATGTATGACTTGTCTGACTTTCAGGGCATTGGGTGTCATACAACTGTTATAAATGATGATAAGCAATTTAATTACTTTACCATGAAAAGATTTTCTCAGTAGAAGCAAGAGATTTAAAGTTCGAGAACATGTGAAGTATCTATGCGTTTACCTTACTTATTGCAAATCCAAAGACCTCTTCGAAATAAGCAGGCTGACTTATTAACAGCAAATAAAAGGTCCAGCTTCTGCAAAAATTTGCCACAATGATTGCATAAACCGGCAACGATGTGAAAAATTTTTTCCATGGTGTATTAAATTTCTAGAGAGTAAAAATATCGTGAGATAGACTTTTAGGGAAATATATTGACATGTCATTTTTCTTCTTTTATTTATCAATTACAGCTGATGTTCAATATTCTATTATATTAGTTTCATGGAAACAGCATAGGAGTTAGGCATTTATATAATTTGCAAAGTGCTCCCCTAATAATAAGCCAACCGGCATCATACATAATTATTACAATATTAGTGACTATATTTTCTATGCTACATTTTACATCTCTGTGACTATTTTGTAACTACCAATTTGTACTTTTTAATCTGTTCACCTTTCCACCCAGTCCCTCAAACCTCCACCCCCACCACCATCAGGCAACCATCAGTTGACATGTTATTTTTCTTAAGAGGACAACATAATCACTAAGAGAAATACTCGTAGAGAAGAGAGAGGCAAGTCTTCGCCTATCCATCAAGACTTACGCTTAGGCTAACCACGTTGGTTCCTTCTCCGATACTTGTCTCTATGTAGGTCCTCTCCTCCTGGGATATTGTTGGATGAGCTGCCGGGCACTCATAGGCCTGCAACAGCCAAAACATGTACCAAATAATGCCAAACATACCTAAAACAAAAGGTTAAGACAGTTAAAAAAAAAAAAACCAAAGGTTTGATGATATGGTCTCATTCTCTTCCATCTCTAAATTTTCCCATTTTCAAAATATTCCCAAACAGTACTATGTTCAGCTAGGAGAAAGGATGTTGTTGTTTATTCCCTGGTATTTAAAGAAAGAAACTCAACTTTACTATAAATGTTAAATGAATCCTAGGTAGTCACGCATTCCTTGATATGATCTCATGAAGTCTCAGTCCATCCCCTCACACAGTAAAATGCCATCTCTATGAGTCACCCAGGAGAACTCATGAAGTCAAATCACTCACCATAAATATAAAAGACAGAGGCCCAGCCAATGTACTGTACCAACACCCCCGCCAGAGGCATGGCGATCACTGCCCCCGCATAGGAACCTAGAACAAGAAAAGATGGAGAGATACTTAGCAATTGCACGCAAGCCCTCTCAACCCATTTGGAGTTCATGTGATTGGGTTGAGGATGAACCAGTCAGAATGCCTCTGTGCAGAGGGACAGGCAACTCCCAGGGTGCCTTCACCCAGGGCTTCCAGGAGAGAAAGGTCACAAGGATGCCCTTGAACTTCATCCAGGTACCATGGAGGCATTAAAGATTGCTCCAGCACAGCAATGTGAAACTGATGACAGGATAGAATAAAGAAGATGAGAAAAATCTGAGGGAACTTAAGAAAAATTCAACCAGGCACAATATTGGGTGCTGAAGAAAGCAAGCAAAGAAATATGGGTCTGCCTTCAAGAGCTCACATTGCGATTATCGCCTAGGTCTTTAAATAAGGACCCGAAAACTATTCAAGGATCGTGATTTTTTTAGAGTCTTTTTTTTTTTTTAATCAGGGAACAGTTTAATGACAGGACGAGCAGCAGGGATGCTGTCTCTACCCACCTCCTGGATGAGTACATTTTTAGGTGTATTTCTTACTCTGTAAATACTTCCCCTGGTGAATATTTACCTGTGTTTGGATGTTTATCTTTTCTAGACAAGATAATGAGGGCAGAGGCAGTGCCCTGGCCTCCGCTGTCTCCTGCAGCTCCCTAATATCTGCTGGAGAAACTTGATCCCTGCAAACTCCCAATAAATATTAACTAAATAAAAGAAACAGCTATCTGAAATTCCCTCTGGCTTGTGAATGAAAAAATATCTTGCTTCAGAAAAAGTGACCAGCGAAAGGCAATTCTGTATCCCAGAGGCAATGCTGAGGAAGACCTCAGGCAATGGGGGTTTAGAAGGAGGAGATGAAATCCCATCTTTCCAAGCTGGGCCAGGCTGGTTGTGAAAGGCCCAATCCTAAATCCCAGACCTGGACAGCACGACACTGAGGAGGTCTCTCCATCCCCCTGAAACCTTTTCCTCAGACAGAAGATGGGAGAAATCTCTACATCACGCAGCTCACTTGGGGAGAGAATGAGCCATGTATGTGGAGATGTTTGGTAAGTCACAGTTAGTGATGCATAAACGCCACCTAAAACTGCTCTCTCGCGTACAGAATGACAGCACACTTTTTTCTTTTGCCTCAGACTTCTTCAAAGCAATAAGGGAAGCATTCCTGGGCATCCCAGAAAGAGCTGCACCCGACTCTGCTGTGTGTGTAGAGAAGGCCCAATACCCTGGGAGTGGGGGAAAAGGTTCCTGATTAGCTGATGCAGAGAAAAGCCTGGATAGGGAGGGTCGGGGGATAACCAGCAACTAAGATGCATTGGGTGCTATCAGTGTGCCCAGGGAGATGCTCATGATTTTATTTAACCTGCTTTTCAATCCGACAACAGTGGTACCAATATCACCCCCATTTTACAGGAAGGAAACTAAGGCTGCAGGAGGGGAGGTAGGTTGCGCGAGGTTGCACAGGTGTGAGTGACAGCAACCCAGGTCTGTCGGAATCCAAAGCCTTTACCCTGAGCTACTTAATAATTCAGGCCTGCCTCTCCCACTCAGAAATGCCCTGTAATTCCTCATACTAAGAAGCATTATTTCATCCAGGGAATTTTATAACTTGAAGCTGTCCTTCTTCCCTATCTACTAAGCAAACTCTTCCTCATCCTTCCAGACATGGCTGCATGTAAGCTCCTATTACACTCACCCACAGCCCCTACCACACCCCAATAGGCACTTTACCCTTATTGCACGGGGAGCTGGCTGTGCCCTCGACCCATTGGTGCGCTCAGGACAGAGGAGTCCTCCAATGCTTGCTGAATGGCGTGGAGAGTGGGGAATGGCTGCATTGGGGGTGGGAGAGCCCCAGTTCTGTCCTCACTAGTTGTAAGAATTTATATTTTTTTTTCTTCCCTCACCTTTTGTTTCCTCTCTAAAACAATGGCTATAATTAGATGTTTCCTAAAGTCCCTTCTAACATCAGTATTTCTTAAGTATAAGAACCTTTTAGACCCCAAGCCTGGGTCTCCTAATGGCTTTTTGCCTCGGCTGTTCTTCAAAACCGAGGCCACACCTTCGCTGGAAATGTAAGGAAGCCTGTGACCTTGGTCACCTGCCTTCCTGTGAGAGTCAAACCTCTTCTGAAAGACACTAAGCATGAGGAGTGGCACTAGTCATGCTTGTTTTGCTGGCAAATCAAAATGCAAGGCCTCATAAGTAAACCACCCAAGGAAAATTAGGTCCAGGATCTGACAATTCACAGGACCGGCTGGGGTAATGCAGTCTTCTAGAGTTGGTATAAGGTCAGCAGTGTGGGTAGAAATGATCTTGGACTGCAAACAAGAGGACAGAAGTGGTTTCTGAAGTCAAGAGAAGCTAAAGATGACAGGCCACCTCAGCGGTGCCTGCAGCTCCAAACTGGGCACAAAATGGTGAGTATGTCACACTGCCCGCCAGGGATGATGATGATGACTGAAGGAGGTAAAGAGGAAGAACGAAGGAGAAATACAAATATTAAAGAGGAAGCTTTATTCCTCTTTTAGCATACGCACAGGTTAGCTTCCCTTAGGAAAGGCACGTTAGCTTGAAAAACTAGACTGACCTAAATTCTGACCCTAGTTCTGCCCAGGACCCATTGGGACTTCTGCCACCTAAGGCATTTTTGTCTTCCCTCCCCTGCTTAAAAAAAATTAAATATATTTCACAACTGTGTTGATTGATACCTAAAAGAAACTTTCGGTCCTGATACACTTACCACAAAAAGAGGTCGTAGCCAGTCGGCTTCTCTCTAAAGGTGGTGCCCACTTACTCCACATCCCGTGGCAGGCTGGGTAGGTCACACCCTGACAAAATGGTTGAAAATAGTTTATTTGCTTTGACTCCAGTTTCTGTTTGTCTTTAAAATGTGGATCTTGATTTTTTAATAACGACTATAATATAAAAGCCCCATTCATAGACACCAAATAGCATGTGTCAGCTATTTTGACTGACAGCACAGATCTGAATACCAATTCAAAGGTAAGCATGGTGGAGAATGGGGGAGGAGGTCTTTATATTTCACATTATACAGAATATCACTATAAAAAGGGACAAGAAAGAAAGAAAGAAAGGAAGGAAGGAAGGAAGGAAGGAAGGAAGGAAGGAAGGAAGGAAGGAAGGAAGGAAGAAAGAAAGAAAGAAAGAAAGAAAGAAAGAAAGAAAGAAAGAAAGAAAGAAAGAAAGAAAGAAAGAAAGAAAAGAAGGAAGACTTCTGAACCCTGGGCAAGTAGCTCAGTTGTTTAGAGCTTCGTCTCTGATATGCCAAGATTGCAGGTTTGATCCTCATCAGGGCACATACAAGAAAGAGCCAACGAATGCATAAATAAGTGGAACAACAAATCAGTGTCTCTCTTTCACTCTCTCTCTCTCTCTCTCTCTCTCTCTCTCTCTCTCTCTCATTAATTTTTTTAAAGTCTCCTTTAAAAAAACACAACTACTTTTCCATGGCTTTAACTACCACCTATGATGTTTGATTACTCTCAAATCTTTTTTTAAAAAAGAAAGAAAGAAAGAAAGAAAAAAAGGACTTCCGTAATCACCTGGTGCATCCTTTCATTTCAAGATACAGTATCTGGACTCAGAACCATTAAGTAAGTAGACTCTAGTCTTCATGGCTGCAATATTATGTTCTTCCCATCAAACCAGGAAATGTGGTACATATCCTTCTAGTGGGACTAGAGTTGGGACTAGTGGAGCGAGTGCTACAACAACCTACATTTTTTAATATAATCGTGGCATATATATTCTAATATGCTTCAGAAAATAAGTAACTAGCACTTCCTACGCCTGATTTCAAAGAATTGCTATGGACTGTCCAACCTATGAGGGAAGGTGGGGGAGGTGAGGGGGTAAGAGATCAACCAAAGGACTTGTATGCATGCATAAGAGCATAACCAATGGACACAGAGTAGGCAGGGATGTGCTGGGGAGGAGGCTGGGGAGAGGTCAATGGGGGAAAGGGAGACCTATGTAATACTTTAAACAATAAACAATTTAATTTTTAAAAAAGAGAATTGCTATGATGAGGTTCTTTGTTTTTATGTTTTTTGGAACATTTGTTAACATTGCCCCAGCTACTTTTGCAAAACAATGGCAGAGTTGAGGAGTTGGCCCAGTCCTCTGGCTGTATCATGCTACTTCCTTCTTCGAGTTAAAGCTCTTTGTAAGATACACTCTTAAAACTTTACAGATTTATTAATAAATCCATTTAAATTGTGTCGGTGGGAAGAGCCCTTGCTATGTTTAGGGCTTCCGTTTCATCATTTATTAAATGAAAAGGGTTGGATCAGGTTATCTCCAGCATCATTCCTAACACATCTAAAATTCTATACTCTATGAAATGGTCCTTTATTGTGTTTAAATGAAAGTGCTCATAACGGTAGTCATAACCAGTGAGTTGAGACAGCAAAACAAGATGGAAGATAGGAAAACGGAGTAGAGGGAGTTTCCTTCAGAAGTTGAATTTCCTAAAGGACCATGTTGTCTCTAGCAAGAACATTGGAAACCGTGAGGGGAAGAATCTCCTACCTCCACTAGACCTTGCAAAATCCTGACACACATGACGCAGCCGTAATGCACTCTGGCTGCAGAAGGAATGAACATGTTCAAGGTCGACGTTAGGAAGATGGCGGCTCCAAAGACCCTGAGGGATCAAAACACTGTGTTACTGGGCAGGCCTGCACATGGATGTGCCACTTTAGTTAAACATCAGGAATGAAAAAGCAGCTCATGGAGGACCACTATGGAATTAACGAAAGAAAAATAGATGTGTTACAGTCTAGTGTGTCCCAAACTAGACTGCTGGGCTGCTTTGATTCCCAAGCTCCAGTCCCCGGGGCCAATCAGGGGCATGTGTTTAGCGATACAAGGATGTCCTGCCTAGACGAGGTCCTGATGCTGGAGACAACCCACATGTGGTGTGCCTGCTGGAGACCCACCACTCTGCTTGGTCCCACACAGCGGACCCATTCCGACCAATACCTGGTGACTTGTGCACATTTGGATGGTGTCTCTTGCTGCACGATTCTGCTCTCGCGTTACCAGGGGGGGATACAGACGATCTGAGAAGCATGCCATGGTGTGGGACCAGCCAAGCACAAGACAAGCTGTATACCTGTCTCAGCCCCCAGCTCCCAGCCCTGTGCCACTTGCCTTCTCCGCCCTGCCTTGACCAGCATGAAAGAACGCAGACAGCAGTTTATTTCTTTCTCACATCTGTTAATGATGCTTCAGCCCATTTTATAGGCTGGGAAATTATGTATGATTTCTTTTTAGGGCAGAAATGTGAGCAGTAACCCCAGAGATCATAGAGCCAATATTTTATCACTTTTTGAAAAGAATATAATGGGTAACAATAAAAAGGGACACAAACTAGACAAGAACATAAGTAAATACAGTCTTGCTTATATATATTTAGATTCTATGATAGCGACTTTCAAACTTGTTTTTACCTTGACCCATAAAACAAAATATATTTTCTGTTGCAACCTAATGCATATTCATACACACAAATGCAGCCAAAACAAGTTTTAAAAACCAAAACTTAAGTGTGCAATGAGCTAAGATATTTTATGCTATTTTCTTCTATTTAATTATCTTCTCTCTCTCTCTCTCTCTCTCTCTCTCTCTCTCTTTCTCTCTCTCTCTCTCTAGAAAATGCTCGTTGGTAAAATATTATATTGATTTTACCATCTAAAGAGTTGTGTTCTAGAATTTGAAAAGCACTGCTTAATAAAATGCATATTTCACAAAATCCATGCATGTGAAGTCACACAGGACACACAATTGGAAGGGGCCTGGGGCATTCAGCACAATCCTTTCTGGTTATATATACACCCTCCCTCACCTCCCAGTGGCCATCCTCTTCTGCTGGAATCCCTCCAGTAACAGAACTCAGTGGCACCTCATTCTAGTTTAACTACTTTTAGTTGTTCAAATACCTTCTATTGACTATCAAGGGCATTAAAGACATCTTGCAATCTAGAGGCTAGTCCCTACTCACATGACAAAACCTGTAGGGTACATGACGATATTTACGCAGGGTCACAGAATGTCACGGGTCAAAGGGAACCCAAACACAATCTAACCCATGCTCCATTTCACAGGTGTGGAAACTGAGGCCCAGGGAAGGAGGGAAGGTGACTCAGTAGAGGGCACCAAGTGAGTGACTCAGAGTCCATTTTTTTTTACTACATAACCACTTAAAGCATTGCAAGATAAATGAGATTCAATAAAAAGAGATTCTGAAGAACGGGATCATATGGGATTGATATCTGTGAGTCACGTCTATTGGAAAGGCTCCTGTCTTTTGTTCTGTACCCGCACATTGAGAGCCAGCTCTGCAGACTTGGTAGAAGCGCAAAGCCTGTTATGATCTGTGCAGCACTCATGTCATATTGGTTTATCTTACCTGTTAGCAGCAAACTTGTTTGAAATGAAACCACCTGGAATTTGGGTCACAATATAACCCCAGAAAAAAGAGCCATGGATAAAGCCCACCGTCTCTGGATCCCAGTTAAACTGTGCTATCTGAAAATGAGAAATCAGATACAGTTATGTTGGTAAGAAAACACTTGCCCGCCATTTTTCACCGAGGATCCCACATAATAACCCACGAGTTCCTTCTTTCTTTTGCTTACTCAATAATTACTTATGGAGGGCCCTTGTGTGCTTAGGATATAGCAGTGACCACAACAAAGTACCTACTCTCAGGGAGTTCAGCTTGTAGTGAGAGACCGTGCATGAATTTACACCTATGTATATATGATATGTATACAAATACACATATGTATACCATATATATTATATATACCATCACATGTTATTATATATATGCATATATGCCATTTATCTGAGCTCCCTTAGAATCATAATAACCCCCAATATGAACCATTAGCAGAGCCAAGCACTGTGTCAGGCACTGTGTTAAGCTGTAAACATGGTCCCCAAGAGGCAGGCACACAAAATCCCTGGGACCTATGAACGCTGTCTTATTGGGAAAAGGGTTTTGCTGGCGGGATGAAGTCAAGGATCTGGAGTTGAGTTTCCCTGGATTATCCAGCTGGGCCCTAAGTCCTATGACCAGCATCCTCCTAAGAGAACGGAGATTTGAGACAGATAGGAAAAGGCCTTGTGAAGACAGGCAGAGACTGGAGCGATGCTGCCCAGAACCAAGGAATGCCCGCGGCCACCAGAAGCTGGGAGAAGCCAGGAAGGATCATCCCCTAGAGCTTCGGAGGGAGCACCACCCTGCAGACACCTTGATTTTGGACTTCTGGTCTCCACAACAGGGAGAGAAACAATTTCCCTTGTTTTAAGCCACTCTGTTTGTGGTCACTTATTATGGCAGCCTCAGGAAACGAATACAGGTACTTACTATATCAGCACCAAATTTGATCTACAAAGTAAATCTTTTATCCCCATTTCACAATAAGGGAAATGAAAGTTAGCAAATAATTCTATCTTCCTGCTCACATTTTTCTTTTTCTTTTTTTTAAATTACAGTTTATATTCCATATTATTTTGTATTACTTTCAAGTGTACAGAATAGTGGCTAGACAATCATATTGTTTATAAAATGCCTGCCCCCCCATATTTCCAGGCAAATACATTATTATTGACTATATTCCCTAAGCCATACTTTATGGCCCATGACTATTCTGTAACTACCAATTCCTTCCAAGAGGACTCTCCCCCTCCTCTCACCACCCTGTACCTCTCCTCTGCTGAGGACACCTGAATAGAGACAGGTAAGGCTGGACTCAGCCAGATGGCCTCTGTTTCTCTGTGTGATTTATTTTCCCTCTATCTCTCCCTCTCCCCTCTCTCTCTTTCCCTCCCTCTTTCTCTCCGTACCTCCCTCTCCATCTCCAATCTGAACCCAGAGATTCCAGTTAAACAGTACTGAACTGAAACAAGTCCCACTGGAGCCAGAGACAGTTAAGTCATCTCCATGGCAAGGCAATGGCTCTAGGAATTCAGCTTTGGAGAACAGTGAGAAACCATAGAAAAGGCAAGAAAACAGTCCCTGGAGAGACCCGGAGGATGGAGCAGATTCAGAAAGAAGCAGAGGAGAGGCCACGAGGGGTGAGCACACTGGAGGCCTTAGCTAGGGGGTTCCTGGCTCCCAGGAGGTCCAGCTCTGCTCTGCCTTCCTGGAGGAGCCTCTGTTCATGCCTTGGAAACAATTACATAAAGACACCTTCCCTCCTCGCAGTGGAGAACAGCCTGGATTTCAGTCCCACCGCAGGCTGGCCCCCATGTCCAGGGCACAAACCAGACAAACCTACACAGCAGCTCTGCTCTCTGCCCTCCACTTTCATGAGGCTATCCCCGATAGCCTCTCATAATTCCCTTTTTGACTGGAACCAGTTTCACTGAATTTCTATTCTTTTATAACCAGCAAACCCTTACCAGGACACTAGGGCAACTTGCTCAAGGCCTCAGAGCTAATAAACAAGAGTCAAGTTTAAAACTGGGTCTGGCCAGTTCCAAAGTCCAGCCTCTAAACCTTACAGAGCTCATGGTTCATGGGAAGGCGTCTAGACTCTTCCTGAGGGCAATGAGAACTAATCCCCATTTCTCAGGCTTCCGTCATTTATTGCCTGCCATATGCTAGATGCACACGCTTTGAAACTCATAGTTATGGAACTGCGAACGATTATTCACACATCAGCTACAATGACCTTTTATACCATCAGTGGAATACACACCATGCATTTGCAAGACCTATCTATTCATACGGCTTAAGACTCTCTTTTAAAAATGAGGATTTAAAGTGATCTCTGAGCAAAATATCTAGCTCCCCCCAACCACCCAAAGGAAAAATCAAACACACAAAACTACCAGCCACCCATGGCCTTTATTAATACAGTTAGTGGAATAGCTTCGGCATCAGGTTGAACGATGAGCTGATATCTAAGCTCTGTTCTGTTTGGATAAGAGAGAAACGGCCTACTACAGATGAGAGTTGGTTAGAGCTTCGAAATGCTACTCAACTTCTACTTTCGAGGCCAGTGAAAATGATGTCAAGTATATTTTAGATCTTAATCAGTTTCTCTAAGACTCCAGAGGGCAAAACCATAGAAACCACAGAACACACCCCAGCACTGTACACCAGCACTGGTCCTCGGGTTTATCAAAACGCCTTTTCCATGTGCCTCACAGCGGACTCTGTTGACCTAGGTGTATAGTCTCAGGCAGCAAACAAATGGACACCAGCATCGCATTGTGATCTGGGCCTCGGCACACAAGGTTTAATTAGCTGAACTTGCTCACAAAAGGCTGGGAGAATGCATGTGATACACATCTGAAAGCTCACTAATGGTCATTACTCTTTATTTTAAAAATGTATAAGATGCTCCCTACACCTCGACTGCCCTCCCCCCACCCCCACCCCCCAAAAGTAAACAAGGATATCCTTTAGAACAGGTTTAGCTGTGACATCAAAGGGATGAGTTAGCAGAATCTCCATGGAGCTCTTTTCTTTTAGCAGAATAATCTCTTAGAAAAGGCTTGCGACAAACCTGGACCTGGAAAGCATTATGCTAAGTGAAATAAGCCAGTCAGAGAAAGACAAGTCCCATATGATTTCTCTTATATGTGGAATCTAATGAACAAAATAAACAAACAAAAGAGAAACAAAATCATAGATTCAGAGAACAGACGGATAGCTGTCAGAGGGGAGTGGAGTTGGGGTGAAAAAGGTGAGGAGATTAAACCAACAAACATGAAAACTCACAGATACAGACAGTATGATGATTATATGAGAGAAAGGGGGTGGGGGAGATATGAGAGGGTAAATGGGGGATAAATGGTGACAGAAGGAAAATTCACATTGGGTGGTGAACACACAACATAATATACCAATGTCATCCCAATAAATTCAGTTAAAATTCCAAAAAAAAAAAAAAAAAAAAAAAAAGCCTGCAGATTAACTAACGATTTCTTTTTAATGGATTGGAATCAACTTTTCCAAAATCGAAGAGGACATTCAGAAAGCCAAGAGACATATGAAAACATGCTCAAAGTCACTAATCATCCGAGAGATGCAAATCAAGACAACAATGAGGTACCATCTCACACCTGTAAGAATGGCTATCATCAACAAATCAACAAATGACAAGTGCTGGAGAGGATGCGGAGAAAAAGGAACACTCCTGCACTGCTGGTGGGAATGCAGACTGGTGCAGCCACTGTGGAGAACAGTATGGAGTTTCCTCAAAAAATTAAACATGGATCTCCCTTTTGACCCTGTGA
>PVJC01025247.1:0-24906 GCA_004026665.1 Murina feae | reverse complement strand
CTCCAGTGCCTGAAGCATTTTCTTCCGAATTTCCTGCATTTCACCCTTGTGAGTCCTTTATGGGAAATATTCCACACAATGAGATGAAAATACACTGAGAGAGAAGTTTATCTATCACACGCCAGGCCAGACACCCTGTTTCGGAGAGCTCAGAAACAATAATGTGAAGTTATAGTCTTTGTCAGTCAGAGGCAATTGCCGAGTTTCAGATTGCACACAGTGAGCGGAATCATCTCGCGGATGTCAGCTTTCACGAGCTGCATTTGAGGCAGCTTTTCAGTGGGTTCACCCTTGAAAGCCCGATTCTTCTTTCAATAATGCTCATTAGAGAGCGAGGCACAGACCAGAGCAGCATGTCATGCACGCACATTGAAATAATCCTCAAGCTTGATGCTGGGCTCTTTCACTTAGCGTAAAGCTTTTGAGCTTCCTCCTTGCTGTTGCATGTATCCCTAGTTTGTGCTTTATACTGATGGACAACCTCCCACCCCGCCTCCAGTTTTTACTGATAAAGCTGCTATGTACATAAAGGGCGCTCTCGCTAACTATTGTATTTGGTATATTGTGAGAAAGCAGAAACATAACAATGGAGTCCATTTCAGATACCAGTCTGGTTCAGACATCTATTTTTTATAATCTTTAGAAGAAGTATGAAGGGGCTTTTTAAAATTAAGCATCTGAGGCTTTTTAAAGATGACAAAAAATTAGTAAAATGATTAATTTCAGTGTGTAATGGGAAAGCCCACATTCAGTTTAGTATACATTCTCTTATAGGGGAGGAATTTTGAGGTTTATTAGCTCATGGTTTAATTATTTTTAAAAAATAAAAAGAATTTCATAGTAAATTCAGGTAGCCATTTTGTTTTTATTGTTGAATAGACCATCATTCATGATTTCCTACATGTGACAATTCCATCAGGAATCCAGGTGGTGCAACATGCTTTTCTATTACTAAAATTTAAAGGCAACTGAAATAAGTATTTCATATATATTCTTTCATTAAAGTCAGGCTGATTAAGGTATAATTTGCATGCAGGAAAATTTACCCCTTCTTGGTGTACAGTTCTATGAATTTTGACAGATAAAGGAATGGACAAAAGTAGGACTATAGTTGTTCAAATGGGAAAATGTATAATTCAAGAATAAACAATAATGTAAGAATAAGTTAGCTGTGTTTCATGTACGCACCGATGTAAAACTACTTTTGCCCACCTCTCTATATACAGTTGTGCAACCACCACCACAGTCAAGATACACAAAAGTTCCATTGCCCCCAAAACTTCCTTCTTGTCCCTTGTAGTCAATCTTCTGCTTCCCCCGACTTGATAAATGCTAATATGTTTCTTTTTCATTAGTTTTGCCTTTTGAAAAATGTCATATAAATGGAATCTTACAGAATGTGCCTTTTAAAGCTGGCCTCTTTCACTTAGCATAAAGCTTTTGAGCTTTCTCCTTGCTGTTGCATGTATCAGTGGTTCTTTATATTGCTAAGTACTAACAGTCCATTGTATGGCTATACCTCACATTGTTTATTTATTCACAAGGTGATGGACAACTGCTCTCCTCTCCCCCAGTTTTTGGCTATTACTAATAAAGCTGCTATGAACATTCATACAGAAGTCTATTTCTCTTGAGTAATTATCTAAAAGTGGAGTAGTTGGGTCATATGGTAAATACATATTTAGCTTTTTAGGAAATTCTCAAAATGCTTTCCAAAGTGGGCCATTTTACATTGTAATGAACACTGTATAAGAATTCCAGTTGCTGTACACCCTCAGCAACCTGCTTTTTATTTAGCCACTGTAACAGATGTGTAGCAATTGCTCACTTTGGTTTTAATTTACATACCCCTAACCACTAATGATATTATTAGTTATCATAAGTACACAATAAATCACAAAATATTGTGTATCTTCCCGTGTGCTTATTTGCCATCTGTATAGCTTCTTTGATGAAGTGCGTATTCAAGTCTTTCCCATTATTAATTGGATTACTTTTGTTATTGAGATGCAGGCATTTTTAATATATTCTAGATATCATTCCATTATCTGATATGCATTTGACAAATATTCTTTGCTAGTTTCTTTTCATTTCCTCAGCCGTGTTCTTCGAAAAAGAAGTTTTTAATTTTGATGAAATCAGATTTTTTAAATCGATTTTTGATGGTTTTTGCTTTCTGTGCATAGTCAAAAATTATTTGACTAACTTTCTTCAACAAGGACAATAATTCTTCACAAAACCTGGGGAAAAGTCCTCCATGGCTTCAAAACTTCCCTGAAATTTACATCTGTGCAAGTGTCTGCAAGATAAGTCTCTCTTAGACATAAATCTTTTTAAACTGAGTTATTTTAGTTGACAGTGTTCTTTTCCTAATGAGAGTTTCTCTATGTTCGTAGAACCATCTTTAGAATATTACTATGCATGTGATTTATCTTTAGGTACTAAGGTGTTCATAGAGTTCTTTTGTCTGGTCAATACCATGTGCATATTTTCTGTTATAAGCTATTTTATATTTTTTGACCTATATTGCTTTTTATTACTTACCTATAATTCCATTAGCCTGTAGTTTAACGACATATTGAAATCATTGAAATCACGGCCTTTTTCTTTTTTTACTTTATATAAGGACAGAATCAACTCTATAATATCCTGTATCTCTCAAAGTATTAAGTTCAATTAAGTGAAATGGTGAAATTTTATTGTTAGTAATCATCATCATTGTGTTACTAAATATATTCTTGCATTTCCATTTTGGTTTGTGCAAGGAGTCTTTCCCTACAGATTCATTTTTGAGGTCGTATATTTCATAAAATACTTTATAATCATATAGAGCTCTGCACAAATAACAGAGTTAGAAAGTTACATGATTGGGCATAACCTTTTGTACTCATCTTAGTACTCAACAATATTATTGATTATTCCAGTTAAGAATATCTGTACTTTTTGAACAAAATATTTATTTTTATTTCTTCTTTTCATAAGCAATTACTTCCTAGCTCTCTCTCCAGTACAGCCCTTGGGCCTCTGTGCTACCTTTCATTGTGCCCCATCTATTTCTCATGCTGAGATTTCACATTTCATGAAGGGAACTTCGTGTCCCCAGGACGTGGCATAGGCCCTGTATACAGGCACTGGGGAGAAGAAGGTAGATATTAGTTGATCTCTGGATTAGAGCGAACTAATAAAACATTAACTTTTTGGACCCATTTGTCCTTCTGAAAACAGAATGCAGTTGTTCCTGGGAATCAAAGGCTGAGTTTTAGGCAGATGGACTTGGGTTCAAATCCAAACTGTCAGTTCCTGGCTCTGCCACCATGGAAAGATACTTTACCTTTTGTACATCCGTTTTTCTCATTTATAAAACAGAGATGACACTCAGCTTGCAGGCAGTTTTGAGTGGTAAATGAGTTGCACAAAGTATATAGCCCAGGGCATTCAATATGTGGCAGCTATAGCAGTAGCATCAAAATGCATTTCTACGTCTGTGTTCCCATCATCACAGTGTTCTGTTTTGCAAAAATTTAAGAGATATTGAGTTACACAGGCCATCATAAGATTGAAATCTTTGGTTTACAGAAAATTTGGCTTTTTACGTCCTCTAAACCTTCCAGAATTGTCCCCATCTATCGGGAATTCTACTCTCAGTATCTCAGACCCTTTTGCTTCTGCTGATGTTTGTGTCTCTGGAATTTTCTTAATGGTGTGTTATATGGCCGAGTCTCCTATCTACTGTGTGTTTATAGCTGAGTCTCCTATCAACTATAGAAATTATGACTCCCCAGGTGAAAAGCTCACACAATGGGGACCTATCTTTTCCGTATTCTACTCACAAAAATAGGACTCTCATCTGCTTTCTGTTCCATTCAGAGAGGTGTACTCACTACCAAGTACTGGAAGGTGGTCATAATCATTTAAAATGTTTGCAAAAATGTTCTTATAATTTAAAAACATTTCAAGTTATTATCTGCCTACACCCATGTGTATGTAGAGTGCTTTAGCTGAACTCATAGAATCCTTTTAATTTGTTCACTCACTCATCTACTTTTTCATTTAAACATTTCCAAGTACCTATTACACCGAGCCACTGAGCTCAGCCCCAGGAATTCTTAGTAAGATACAAAGTTTCTTCTTAGAAGTCCCTTCAATCGTAAAATTCTGGGCTAAGTTCACCTAGAAAATCTTTATTTTCTGAGAAATAATGACAGCATTAGCATTTTTATGTGTAAATAACTGGAAGGACACCCATCGTGTATGTTTTAAAAATCTTCAAACATCAATCTCTGGAGAGAGATGGATTGAAAGTAGCTTCCTAAGCACTCAGTAGCTACGGGTCCACCAGGCTTTAAGAGTACCCCCGACCCCTTCCAATTTCACATCCTCTAACCCCCACAGATATTAAGACGTTGTGCCTGTGCCATCAATTCTCAGCTTTCTTGTCCCTGGAACACCTTTTTACTTATCATCTCTCCAGTGCATGTTCCTGACCATCCTCAGTTTGGCTCAGTAGAGCTAAATACATATCTTGTTGCGTCTGACCATTTAACACAAGAAAGTTGAGACTCCCTAAATTATTGGGGTGTTGTTTTATGTATGTATGTATGTATGTATGTATGTATTTATTTAAATATATTTTTATTAATTTCCAGAGAGGAAGGGAGAGAGAGATAGAGACATCAATGATGAGAGAGAATCATTGATTGGCTGCCTCCTGCACCGCCTACACTGGGGATCGAGGCTGCAACCCAGGCATGTGCCCTTGCCTGGGAATTCAACTGTGACCTCCTGGTACATGCGTCAGTGCTCAACCACTGAGCCATCCCGGATGGGCACAGTGTTGTTTTATATTGATCTTTGTTTTTTATTTTCGACACAAGTAATGACATTTTGCCCCTTATTTTCCTTCCTCTCTGCTGTTTGCACCCTTTCCCTGCCGCCCCTTCCCTTTTGAATGATCCCTCACACACGTACAAAGCAAACCTGAGTCTTCAAGCCTCCAATTTCCCTGAAGACTCAGGCTAATGTTGCCATTCATTTGGCTTTTCTTTCTTGAAGCAGGATAATTGATCTGCCTATATCCAGATCTATACATTATGTATCAGTAGATGAGAAATCACACACGAAAATGGCAGGACGTGGCAGGAGGCATCGCCACAGATTAGCTCTAGCTGATCAAATAATAACCACCAGCCAGCTCTGCTTCCTGCTCAAGCGGTCTCAGGAGGGAAATCACAGGAATCTTTTCTATTTTTCAGAATGGCTTTCCCTCTCTTGTACTCTTTAATAAAAACATTTGTTCCCCCGGCATCCTGGGGTAACATTTAGTCCTAATCAGTAACAGTCATCATAGCATTAAACATTAAAGCTGAGAAATGCCACAAGGTGTCAGGGTTCAGGCAATAATGGAGGGAGAACTAAGCTGGTATTAAAGCACCAATTAAGCGATTCCTGAACAAAATGTGGAATCTGGGGAAACCGGAGAGCTAAGTAGCCGATAGGTGGTCTTGAGAAGGTACTGGCACACCCACTGAATCCACAAATAGAACCTGAGGAGGAGGGTTGCAGTGTCTCCTGGCAGAAAAGGAATGTGCTCTCAGTGGTGGCCCGGGGGCCAGCAATGCAAATTTCTATGCAAGCCTGAATGTCCGCAGAGGGTTCTTGCTCTTTTTGTCTGTCACCTAACATACGATCTGTATGGGTGGTTGATGAGGCTGATTTGTGGCCTCTTTTGAAACCAAAGAAAAAGGGATGAGGGGATTTTGAAGTCATCATTATTAGAATGTCACCTCAGAATTGGAATTGTTGCTTGGCTCACAGCTTTCCTGCTGTTTCGGAACACTGTGACCTCTTGCTTGGGTCTTTTTTATAAAAAAAAGAATGTTTTTACTGATTCCAGAGAGGAAGGGAGAGGTAGAGAGAGACAGAAATATCAGTGATGAAAATTACTGAGCGGATGCCTCTTGCATGCCCCACACTGGGGATTGAACCTGCAACCTGGGCAGGTGCCCTGACTGGGAATCAAACCATGACCTCCTTGTTCATAGGTCAACACTCAACCACTGAGCCAAGTCGGCTGGGCTCCTGCTTGGGTTGTAATCCAATCCCAATGGCTTGGTGGAAGGGAGGGATGGCTGCGGGTGGAAGGAAATCAGAATTCAGGGGCTGATCTCTATGCTCAAGTTTCCAACTAGAGTTGGTGGAGTGGGTATATCTTACAGGAACTGCCAGCTACCTTGGGACCAAGAGACCTTACAGGGTAGAGAGAAACATTCCATATAAGGGTGGTCATAAAGGTCCCTGGACCCATCAGGGGAGTCAGAAACCTATCCTAAAACCAGGGTTGGTGAATCAAGCTACAGGGAACATGAAGAGAATGTACAAGTCAATACATGGGCAATCAGGGTGAATTGTGAAATCTCACCCTTTAACTTTCTGCCATTGCATGGAATATATCAAGGTCAACTGTTAACTTTTGGCTTTGGCCTGTGTGACCCCTTCTGTCTCTAATTCCCTAGTCTCTGACCTCCTGGGGGTCTGGGATGCATGTATTTGGACTCACGCACTATACAAGTCGAGTTCTGTAGGGAGTGGGCCTCTGTGATCCATCTTCAGCATAGCCAACTTTTAAGGGAAAAGGTTACTGAACTTCCCCAGGGCAAACAGAATGTAGGGAGGAGGGAAGAGGATGTAAGAACAAAGAACTGTGTATGCAAGCCAGCATCAAGGTGGAAATCCCCAAGGCCCCCAGGACAAAATACCCAGTCCCGCCTCAACTAGACAGGGGGAGGTGGAGACAGCTAGAAAAGGCATCAGCCCATTAAAAAAAAAAATAACCCAATGAGAGACCATAAGACCTAGGTGTTGTAGGAGGAAACTATTAACCCCATAGCACTCAGCCAATGAGGAACTGAAGGCGGGACTCTCTCACCTTAGGGATGAACAGCCTGTGATGGCTACTCCATTTGCGCCTATACAACCGGACAGACACCTGCTCTTGCAAGAATGTATTAAAAGTCTCATTTTCACCATACTTCTGTCTCCGAGCCTGATATTTGAATTCGGACAGGTGAGCTTTTCTCACAGTTCAGGTCTCTGCCTCTTAACAAGCTATGGCACCTCAAATAAGTTCATCCAGCCCTGGAGAAAAATAATCCCTACCTTGCAGAAGTATTATGAAATAGTACGAGGTACGTATAACCCCTTTTTCGGGTCTTCATGGTGAATATATGATGATATAGTCATTAACCTGGTTCCTTACCAAGTAAAATATGTTTTGTTTGTTTGTTTGTTTTTAGTCTTGTGAGCTGTTCTAGCAAATGAATGCAACACAAGGAGGGGGTTGTTGGAACCTCAAATCTATAACCAGTTAGTGACAAGCCTAGTTGATAACCTGGACTTACGATTGGCCCCTAAAGGGGCGGGAAAGGGGGGCAGTCTTATAGGACAGAGCCCCTAACCTGTAGGATCTAACAGTATCTTCAGGTAGACAGTGTTGGAATTGAGTTAAATGGTGGGATGCCCGGCTGATGTCAGAGCACTGCTTGTTGGTGGGGAACACCTCCAACCCCCAGTAGAACTGGGCACAAAACTCTCAGTCCCTTAGCCTCTTGTTATTTTTATGAAAGCTTCTAAATTCCCATGAGGATACCACCTAAGCAGATTCCTAGTTTTTCTTCTCTGCTATCCAATGACTCCTCTACCATTCAGAGACTATTTTAGGCTTTATTTACTTCATGCTGGATGACCAAGAGTTAACTCAAGAGCTAGTGAAAAAATTCGGACATTACCTATTTGTAAGCCACGGCGGTTAAGGGGCAGCGTAGTTTCTCTGGGCGTTAAGCATTAGGCTAAATGTTTGAACACTGGCTGAGACGTGGGATAATGCACTTTGAATTTAGTACCAATGGCATATGTAAGCAGCCATGCCCCATTTAATATTCCCAAACCTGGGCCACAGGAAGCGATGTTTTGGCTCATTTCCCCCTCCTTTAGTGTCTCCCCTCCCCTGAGAGGCTAGGATATGTAAGCACAAATACTAAGGAACTCACTTGAAAAGAGATAGTTGGTTGTAATAACTCTGATCTTAGAGGAGCAACTGACCTTTACCAGTGCACAGTTTGCTTTGCCCGAGGAGGTTTGATTTTGCAATGTAATCAGGTACTTGAGTGAATCTCCTTTTTTGAAAGTTTTTTTTGTTTTTTTTTTTACCTGTGGGGCTGTCAACTCCTGCCTTGCTCCTCCCGTCTTTGTTTTTTCATCACAAATTGAAAATACCCTGCTCTGAGCACTTATCCACTTTAATGCCAGCTCAGTCTGGTGGAGGCCAGGAACACCCTGAGAACAATGGCCCCCGGCCAAGCCCAAGCCCACCCTTTAACAAGGGATTCCCCGATGGCCTTCTGGATCTCCCTGGTCACTGTAGAGAGATCATTGGTAGCATTGCAGGCTGTCATCACCATTATGTCTCTAAATTTCCCAATTTGCAGAATGGGAGAAGCTACACTTGTTCCACTATCATGATCGCTTTGAAATGAGATGTATAAAGGTGGGAGAGAATTACAGATAAGATCAGAAATATCAAAGATTTGGGAATGTAAATATGTAAGGACAGTTATATAAGGTGGATGCCTTTTTCAATTGTTTCTTTCAAGAATTTCTTTTTATGTACACACCAAGTCAGTATTGCCATGATGATAGGGATAGTCAGCACATTGAAGGGATATGAACTAGAAAAAATATTTTGCTAGAGCAGTCTTGTGGGCCAGGAGTGTTAGCAGTAAGTAATGGCCAATGGTTCCATTGGGTTGGCTCCATGTGCGGACACCATGGCTATCAGGCGATAGACATTGCTTTGTTTGAAGATAGGTAATGGTTCCAGATGCCTTCTTAGGATTCCTTCTACTCCGTAACTCTCTGATTCTATTTTTGTCTGACTTGAGTGGTCGGTTATAGGTATTTGCATTTGATCATGTTCTGCATGAGAAAACGGGCCAAATCCCTTATGGAAAATACTTGAATGGGAGCAAATGTGGACTCTGTGTAGACAAAGTCCTTCTTTCTGTATGGAGTGGGATAAAGGAGGAAAACTGGTAACTGTCTATGCCAGGTGTTTTCCTTTCATTATCTCATCTGCTTCGCAAGCAAACTGGGAAACATGTAGGCATTGTATCAACGAGAAAACAGAAGCTCCGAGAGGTTAACTGACTTCGCTAAGGTCCCTTTGGAATTGGCAGAGATAAGATTTGAATCAGGTCTGTCTAACTCCGGAACACATGCGCTCTCCATTGAAACCCTCTATATGTGGCCGGTGTTGCAGCATAGGAAGAAACAGAGTGAAATGGGTGGCAGGACCGTGAGATGTGAATGCCAACATGGGCAACTGGGGAAACCTCCTGGAAGGAAGAGACTATAGTACCGCCTTGGAGGATGGGCAGGACTCTGAAACCAAGAGATGAGGGGTGGGTTGTAGGCTGCAAAATGAGTGAAAAAACAAAGGGGAGGAAAACAGGTTGTTCAAAAGTGGCAGAAAAGTAAGTGTGACTAAACTATAGGTGGGGGATCAACAGGAGTGTGGCATGCATGATAAGCCCGAATAGGTGGGCGAAGGGCTATAAGACCCCAGCACAGTGTGTGATTACATCCCAAGTGGCTTACATGGTAAGGGGTGAGAGTTCAGAGGAGAGAAGAGGCAGAGAGCATCTGCTCCTTGCGTCCTCTTTGTAGTGGAAATTCTATGCTGACAGTGCCTTTCCCTGGCCTTCTCCCCGAGTACTCTTTGAACAAAAACAGAGACCCTGGATCTGTGTGTAGCAGAAAGCTTAGCAAGCCTGGATCAAGGGAAATCAGTTATTCCTCAAACCCAGGTTATCTGCTCCCTCAACCAGCATAGCTGCCAGAGACCCCAGAGAAGGCCGAAAGGGCTTACTCATTCATGGGCTTAGCAGGCTGAGCAGCTCAGAGGCTGTTTGGGAGAAAGACAAGATAGCAGGACTCTAAAGAGAAGGAGGGAAATGACAGAGCAAAGAAAAAAATGTATATTTATGTGAGTGTGTCTATGTAGATATTTGTATACCTATAGGTATTTGTGTATATATATATTATCTACCTCTATCTATCATTCATCCATCCATGCATCTACATCTCTTGCCTGGATCTTTTCACTTAGCTAGATATCTCTATTAAAATTTCCTCACTAAAAGAAAATTAACATCAGGATACAGGTGGGCAATTTCCTCACTCAACCGGAGCTGTTTTCAAAGAGCAGGATATTTAGTCTCAAATGAATTTGCAGGATTAACGGCTGAGCACACAGGCAGATGTCTGCAACAGGGGTTTTCAAGCAAGGCCAAGCAAGCAGGCAGCTAGTTTTGCAGACAGGTATCTGACTCCTGTTCCAGAAAGAGCACACAGAACACACAGATAGGTTCTTCTTTTTTTAAAAAATGTATTTTTATTGAGAGGAAGGGAGAGGGAGAGACAGAAACATCAGTGATGAGGGAGTATTATCGAATGGCTGCCTCCTGCACACTGGGGATTGAGCCCATAACCTGGGCATGTGGCCTGACCTGGAATTGAACCAGTCACCTCCTGGTTTATAGGTTGAAGCTCAACCACTGAGCCATGCTGGCTGGGCTGGACAGGTTATTCTTACAGTGCCTAATTTGAACTATCTGTGTTCCTGTGTGGTAGTGGGATAGAGCAGAAAGTAGATCTAGGTTAAATTAATTAATTTATTTATCACATCCTATATAATAAAGATGTAATACGCAAATAGTCGTTACATAACAAACGGGTCACAGATCAGCAGGAGGGTGGGGCAGCGAGCTACATGGCGGTGGAGAGCTATAGGAGGGGTCAGGGAAGCAAGCCAATGAGAGAAGGAGGAGAGGGGGAGCTATAGGAGGTCAGGGCAGTGGTTGGAGAGCTACAGGAGGGTTGCAGTGAGCTACTGGTGCATAGATTCCTGTGCAGGGCTACTAGTATTTAATAAGCACTTATTATGTGCAAGCCCCATGTTAGATGCTGAAGATAGAAAATAAGAGAGAAAATGTCCTGCATGGAACCTACAGTCGCTTTTGATCTATAGATTCCATATCATACACTCAACACCACTCTCAGAAAAGCTTCTCCCCTGAGTGGTTTATTGCAGGAGGTGGCATACCATCGCTTACAGGCCCCGTCTGCCCTGAGAGCCATTTTTGTATGGCTTAGGAGCTAAGAATGGGCTTTATATTTATAAATCATTGGGGTTGGGGGGGGGGATTCAAAGAGGAAGAAGATTTTTGTGACATGTGAAAATCATATAAAATTCAAGTTTCATTGTCCACAAATGAAACTTTACTGGAACACAGCCAAGGCCTTTTGCTTATAGATCATCTGAGGCTGCTTTCAACCGACAATGTCAGAGTTGAGCAGTTAGGACAGAGACTATAAGGTCATGTACTCTCTGGCCCTTTAACCCTTTTTGTTTAAAGTCTCTTCACTTCTCCCTCTCAGTTCATTCCAACCAGGCCTTTGTCTCCATCCTTCCACCGTGACTACTCTTGTCGAGCAAAGCAGTATTTTCCATGTTGACAGATCCAGGATTTCCTATTACTTCCTCTTTCAACAGCATTTCAGACAGTTGGTCTCTCTGTAATGTGTCTGTGTAGCATATTTTCTTCTGAGCTTCCATGACACTGTGTTCTCATTTCTTCTTACCTTACTGTCTACTGTGCCAACCCCACCACATACCTACCCTTCTCAGTGAAGCTGAAGGTTTAGGAAGACCCATGGTGCTTATAGAGCCTGTACTAGCCTCACATGAGACATTCTGATGTCATAACACCCCCTGGAGCTATGCCTACATCTACCCACATTCACCTTCAGGCTGTTTCCCTGATGTTCCCTTGCTATCAGGGAAATTGTGGTGCATTTTGGTACCCACCGGGCATTCTCCAACACTCCTGAGCTGCCTGTTCAGGTTCTCCAACTTCTGTCCCAACATTCCAATTACTGTTATTCATGGTGCTCGGGCTACCAAGTTACATACACCTTGAAAGCTTTGCTCTGATCCCATGCTTTGCACAAACCTCACTATTTTTAAGTTTAATTTTGTAAAGCTTGAGGTTGTTCAGGAATGCACATATGTTATATCGCAGTAATTCCTGTACTCTGCACAGGTCAGGGCAGGCTCTACTGATGGTATAAAAACTAGAGTTCTGCCATGACCGGTTTGGCTCAGTGGATAGAGTGTCAGCCTGCGGACTGAAGGGTCCCAGGTTCGATTCCAGTCAAGGGCATGTACCATGGTTGCAGGCACATCCCCAGTAGGGGGTGTGCAGAAGGCAGCTAATCCATGTTTCTCTCTCTTCGATGTTTCTAACTCTCTATCCCTCTCCCTTCCTCTCTGTAAAAAAAAAAATCAATAAATATATTAAAAAAACAACAGTAGAGTTTTAGGTCATGGGTTCGAATGAAACTGTTTAGGCACCCCTATGAGACCCCTAGCACTAGCTGGGGTGCCAATTAAATAACACATTGATTGTGCTAATCTACCTCACAATGATTAGGGAGTTCTAGAGCCTCTGGACAGTGGTCCCCTTTTCCACAGTTTCCCTCTCTCTCTGTGATTTCAATCACCTGTGGTCAACTATGGTCTGAAAAAGTTAAATGAAAAATTCCAGAAATAAACAATTCGTAAGTTTGACATTGTATGCCATTCTGAATAGCATGATGAAATCTCGTGCCCAGGATGTGAATCATCTCTTTGTCCAGCATCTCCACGCTGTGTACACTACTTACCCATGAGTCACTTAATAGCCTTCTTGGTTATCAGACCAGCTATCAGTGAGAGAGAGAGAGAAGAGAGAGGAAGAGAGATAGAGAGATAGAGGAAGAGAGAAAGACAGAGAGACTATCTTCACATAACTTTTATTACAGTACATAGCTATAATTGTTCTATTTTATCAGTTATTATTAATCTCTTATTGCCCAATTTATAAATTAAACCTTATCATAGGTACCTATACACAGGAGAAAACATAGTAGCATAAGTTTCAGTAAATAGCACAAACCTCGCTATTTTTAAGTTTAATTTTGTGGTTTCAGGCATCCACTGGGGGTCTTGAAATGTATCCCTGTAAGGGGAGGGGCATGCTGTACCTTGGGTGGATAAATATGATTATTTTTTTCCCTTTTTAAAAAAAATATATTTTATTGATTTTTTTACAGAGAGGAAGGGAGAGGGATAGAGTGTCAGAAACATTGATGAGAGAGAAACATGGATCAGCTGCCTCCTGCACACCCCCCACTGGGGATGTGCCCGCAACCAAGGTACATGCCCTTGACCGGAATCGAACCCAGGAACCTTCAGTCCGCAGGCCGACGCTCTATCCACTGAGCCAAACCTGTCATGGCAATATGGTTATTTTTACTGGCAGAGCAGAGAGGGAGACCCCAGATCTCTGAGGCCCGCCCTAGCCATATGAGGCCCAGGGGGAAGAGCTGACTTCAAACACGTGACTCCCTTGGGTCCTTCCAGTGCACAGCAGCCTTTCTGCTTGCCTGTGGGATTGTCCCTGATTATGTTCTCGAGCGGGAGCCTTAGGGATTAGGCAGGAGCTTTGTCCTTTATTCCTGGCTTCTCTGAGAACACCGGGCCATATTGCGTTCCTGTTTGGTGTGGGTGCTTTATGTAGGAGGATTTCCCAGGGTTAATACCTCTCTCATCTCTTGCCATGGCTCCTGGAGTGGGTCTCCCTCCTCTCTGCACAGCACCCTTAAAAGACAGCCACCGTCACAGGATGACCAACTACTGCCACCGTGGTAGAGCCTCCTTGAACCTGGCACACTGTCTTCATTTCTTATTGCTTCTTATTTCTTCACCGGATCTCACGGGGCTTCCAGGGAATTAAAGGTTCTCTATGAAATCATGTCACTCTGACAACACAGCCTGTGAATTTCAGTCACTCATGGCACATGTGGAGATCAAGTGGCACAGAGCAGGCGGGGCTTGAGGGAGAGAGGGAAGGAGATGGTGGCATCAACCCAGAGCCCAGAAACTGAGCTCAAGTCATGATATCAAGCGAGCAGCTTAATTGAGAGGTTTATCCTAAAAGAAGCCTGAAAGGATCCTGTGAAAATGTTAACATGTTTAAAAATTTACATTGAGTTCTCCGCAAAGAGCCATTCCATTAATTGTTGGCGTTGTGACATGCTAGAGCCGTCATCCATTTCTTCTATTGCAGAGCATGCTTCCACCAAAGTATTTCCCTCATTACCCTCAAAGTAAAGAATATTTTTTAGAAACAAAAGACCTGAAATATTTCCAAAGATGCTGCTGATATAATTTTCTTTATCAGATCTCCCAGGGTCTCCAAACGAGATCTGTTTATGATCGTAGTATCATTCATAGTTTCCCCAAGCTTTCTCTCAATCTTTTTCTAAGTAGTCAGATATTAATTAGTAATTTCTTATACTGGAGGGATGTGATTATTCCAAAAAGGGCTACGTGAAATGGGAAATGATAATCGCTCCAATATTATGGTTTCATCAAACTAACATGACAGGGATTTGTCTCAATGATGAAGAAACAGACACCATGCTGTGTTATTAGCTGTGTTCTCTAGTTGGGAATGCTGTACTGAGTACGTGGTCTCTCACTTCTACCTCCCTCTTCCTCCCAATAACTTCCTTGACACGTTCAAGGACCATCCCCCCACCCCCTTTAAGCACTTGCATTGTAACCTTTGATCTTTCTTCTTTAAAAAAGTGGGTGGACTCAGAAAACTGAAATGGTGTCGATTGCTAAAATGTGTGTTGCTTTTCATTGTTAATGTGCAAATGACATCATCAATGTGTTTTCCCTACAATTATTGCTTCCTTTCTTTTCTTTCTCCTCAAACATATGTGTTATCTCCAAAATTTTCCGAATGGAAGGGAATTAGCTCAATCCGTCTCTCCCAGCATCCATTAAGTTTAGAATGAAGACCTGGTTATGATGCTTCCTGTTCAACACAATGTGGTTTATTTTCTCTATACCCAAGTCTATCTCCACACCTGTACTCAGCTGAGTCACACCATTGCCACCTAAACAGCATCTTGGCCTCGCTTTTGCTCCACCATTACCCAATTTTCACCCAATTTAAAAATAAATGTCAGAGTGATATTTTTAAAACTTAGAAGATGCTGATTCCAGCTAAAAACTCTAAGTCTTCACACCAGTTCCAGTGGGTTCTGGTCCTTCCTATCACTCTGACTCAGTCACTAGACTCTAACCACATTGGTCTCTCAATTTTTGGACTATCCCAAGATAAAAAACAAACTCATCATTCATGTCTCATCTCACATGTCACCTCTCCAGGAAGCCTTCCCTGGACACTTACCCAAAGTGTATCCACCCTAGTGTTTGCTGCTTTCACTTCACCTTGTTTTGATTCCATCATGACATTCACGTCAATTGAAAATAGTGAGTTTATTTATTTAATTTTATGGTATACTAGGGGCCCGGTGCACAAAAATTTGTGCACTCAGGGGATCCCTTAGCCCAGCCTGTACCCTCTCACAGTCTGGGACCCCTTGGGGGATGTCCACCTGCTGGTGTGCCTGGCTAGCCTGGGTGAGGGGCTGATGGCTGTTTGTAGACTAGCCAAGCCCCCTAGTGGGGACCCTCACCCCATTGGGGTGTGGCCAGCCTGGGTGAGGGGCTGAGGGTCGTTTTCAGGCTGCCCACAGTCCCTTCAGGGTTCGGGACCCTACTGGGGTGCCTGACCAGCCTAGGTGAGGGGCTGAGGGCCGTTTTCAGGCTGCCCACAGCTCCCATTGATCCAACTTCTCAGGAAGCAGGTTTCCGGGTTTTATTTATCTTCTATAATTGAAACTTTGTTGCCTTGAGCAGAGACCTGGCTGGCCGGCCTAGGCAGGCAGTTTCAACTCCATCACTGGTGCAACAGAAGCCTCCTGTTTGCTCTAGCTCCATGGCTGCCGGCCGCCATCTTGACTGGGTTAATTTGCATACAGCCACTCTGAATGGCTGGTGGGTGTCACTTAGGTGTCTTGGAGTGATGGTTAATTTGCATATTACTCTTTTATTAGATTAGATTCTTTCTAGAATCCTGGTAAGATTATAAACTCTGAGGGTGGTGACTCTGTCTAGTTTACTACTATACGCTGAGAACTTGAATTAGTCCTTATAACATAGTAGTTGCTCCATAGATATTTGTTGAATGAATAATTAGTTACCTAGGCATATTTTGTAGATATATTCCCATCATAAACATTGGTGTGCCTCTTGATTGAGTTTGATCCTAATTATTATAGATTCATTTGAATATATCAAAACAAATAATGCTCAGGTGCTCATATTTTTATGGACTGGGTTGAATTTATCTTAAGCCTGGGTTGTCATAATGTGACTAAATCTGGCAGCATTATTTTTTGGACACCACGGGAAATGCAGGAACAATGGCAGGGCTCAGCAGGGATGCCACCAACTCAGGCCCCTAACTGTGTAGGCACCTGAAAATCAGAAAAGTTTCCTTATTTCCCAAACCTCCTCTTCTTTCAGTCATATTCAAAGTCTTTCCTAAATATTCTTGAGCATAATCCATCCTTTCCAGCTCAGGCGAACAAAGGCAACAAATGACACATTCTGACTAGTGGCTCTTCCCAGTGTATCTGGAATTTTAATTTCAATAAAGCAGATGAATTCTTATGGAGGGTGAGCTGAGCTCTTAATTCATGTGAAGGAAAAGGGGAGGTTAAGTGGAGCTGTCAATCTGAGCAATACCCTTGCAAGACAGATGATACCATCTTCTTTTTTCAATAGCCTTCCTGGCATTTAATTTGCATGAGTTGTGAGATAACACTCAGCTCTGTCTCATTTGCAAATCTGGAACCATAAGGGACAAACACTAAGACCTCCGACAGTAAATCCAGAAAGTGAAGCAAGGTTAACCCTTCTCATTTAGAGACAAAAATGATGTGCTGATCACTGTCTGAAAAAGGAGGACCTATGAAATTTCAGAGCTATTTACTTAAGTACATACTGATATAGCCCCTGGAATAAAAGTCAGATAAAGGCTTTACTGTCCCAAAATTGAGGGAATTTGCAGAAGACTTCCTGCCCCTTAATAAATGAATATATTTTTTATCAACCAAAGAGCAATCAGTGAGGTTGATAGTCATGGGTTGACATCCAGGTATCATGATATTTTTGGCATAGTTACTAAAAGGATTTTTGGGGGTATATTTTGTTCCTATTTGGACTGCTAGAACTATGACATTCATTGCCTAAAGTTATGGGGAATAAAAAAGAAACCTAAGAAAACTTCTGATTTTTTTCCCCTAAAGAACAGCTTTGCCTCCAAGAGTCCCCAGGGACTATACTTCTCTTCATATGCCCATATGCTTATGTCTTGGGTTGATCTTGTCTCACTTTTCCTTCACTGTTGGTCCCCACTATGACATTCATTGCCTAAAGTTATGGGGAATAAAAAAGAAACCTAAGAAAACTTCTGATTTTTTTCCCCTAAAGAACAGCTTGCCTCCAAGAAGCTGAACCATAGAGTTAGAAGAAGACAAAATGAGTCAGAGCTAGGAATCAGGCCAGGAGACTAGATAGGGGTTGCATAGGTTGAGCATTGGAAACAAGTCTGAGGAGAAACAATGCAAAGTAGGCTTATCTACTCTAATAAAAGAGTAATATGCAAATTAACCATCACTTTGAGACACCCAAACCATGCCCACCAGCCAAGCCACACCCCCAGCCAATCAGAGCAGCTGTATACAAATTAACCCAGCCAAGATGGAGGCCGGCAGCCACAGAGCTAGAGCAAACAGGAGGTTTCCATTTCAAATGCCTGCCTAGGCTGGCTGGGCCTCTGCTCAAGGTAACAAAGTTTCAATTACAGAAGATAAATAAACCCCAGAAATCTGATTCCAGCCACCCTCGCTGGAACCTTGGATCAATGGGAGCTGTGGGTAGCCTGAAAATGGCCCTCAGCCCCTCACCTAGGCTGGCCAGGTACCCCAGTAGGGACTTGAACCCTGATGGGACTGTGGGCAGCCTGAAAACAACTCTCAGCCCCTCACCCAGGCTGGCCACACCTCCATGGGATGAGGGTTCCCACTGGGGGGCTTGGCCAGCCTGCAAACAGCCATCAGCTCCTCATCCAGGCTGGCTAGGCACGCCAGCAGGTGGACATCCCCCAAGGGGTCCCAGACTGAGAGAGGGCACAGGCTGCGCTGAGGGACCCACTGAGTGCACACATTTTTGTGCACCAGGCCCCTAGTATAAGTACCTTAAAAATGCAGACTTTGTGGATATTGGCACCTTGACCTATCTACCCTTTTGGGTAATTTGGGTGGGGGAGTGCAATAAAAAAGGTATGCCTGAAGACTCCGTGTGCTGCTTCCAGAATAGACTCTCAGAGTTGACAAGACCCAAGAAAGGAAATGGCAGTGAACTTGGGCTGATGTATCCTTAAAGAGCTCACAGAGTTTTCACTGCCTCATCTGTCCCTGGGGCTGTGCTGGACAATTAGTGTCACTCCAGCCCTAGCAGCCACCCCTCAGCCACCCTTCAGGTCAATGGGAGCTGGTATACAAATACTTAAGATGGGATAACGCAGAGGAATGTGTTCTATCTGGACTTTTAGAATTCCCCAGCCGGAAGAAGCTCATTACTCATAACATCTAGAGATTCCCTCTGAAGCAACAAAGTGGTACATCCTATGAGAGGCACTCAATTTAGGTCAAGGGATTCCCATCCTGACTAGATGGACAGGTTTAATTTTCTGAATTAGCAAAATAAGAATTCAATTACTGGCTGGAAATGCACCTCAAATAGCTGTAGCCTATGGAAAATGTGCTGTGGGCCACCTGGCTGCCTTTCCTGGGACTATACTTCTCTTCATATGCCCATATGCTTACGTCTTGGGTTGATCTTGCCTCACTTTTCCTTCACTGTTGGTCCCCACATTTCGGCCTGATCCTTGCTGGCAATTAATTTATTATGATATCCACAAAGCTCTAACTTTTCAAAAAGTTTCACTTCTTTTCTTTAGTTTCTTTGACCTTTAGTGAAAATAAACATTCCAGCTTTAGGAGAAAGTCTATCTTAGGAAAAAAATCACTTTCCTAAGCATTAATCTCTGAGAAGATGTAGTTCTGAATGGGATCTTGCACATAGCTTTTCTGGCTGCTTGATTCAGAGATAGAGCTTGGAAGGTTGTGGGAAATTAATATTTAGCAATATCTTAGCCTATCTCTCTAAAATATCAGTGAGAGTTTGGAGATTAGGTGGGTAGAAGATAACATAAAGGGAAGATTAGTGTCTCCTTTCTTAGGTACAAATCTTTTATTATTGATTGAAGGAGATCCACATAAGGAGGGACATGCACAAGTGGAAGAGTTAACATTGTGATAGGAAAATTAAGGAATCTTTTACTTGCATTTTACCCTAACTGTAAATTTTAAAGCAGAGGGTTTAGAACACAGTCTTTGAAGATTTTAAAACATTGGTTAGGTTCTGAATTGATGGTGCCAAGAGCCCATTTCTGTGTGATCTATTTTTCACTGAGGTGATTTGACAAAGGCTTGGGAGAATCAGAGTCCATGACCTATTTTGAGATGACTGACCCATACTCTGCTTCCATTTGTGTGATCAAAAGCTTTCACAGCCTCCTTCTGATTTGTTAAACCAGCTGGTTATGTCCTTCCTACCTGCACAACTGTAAAAGCACACCACAGACACTTGAATGGTCTTTTCCGTTAAAACTTTGGATCTTCCTTGCTTGTTCCTGACGTTATCCTTGTGTGATCTAAACCCCTTCTGACCTCAACATTTTTATTCTTTCCCTCAAATCTCAGTGGATTTTCCTTTTAAACAAACAAAAAAATCTCTTTCTTCTGCATCTGGCTTTCAGTTATCTTTCAATAGATTTTGGCTGGTGTGCATGCTTCTGCTTCTTTTCATATTGCCTTGGGCAGGTTGTCACCCTCTAGTTTAAAGTTTTTGGATCCCCCAACACTGAGTCTTTGCTTATCAGGTGGACCAGCCCTTCCTCCTGAGGAGAGTCTTTGAATAAAGTTCAAGACAGATCAATTCTTACTTCTAAAAAGTCATTAATTCTTATTAACATTCTCCAACAGGCAAATTTGAGGGTATAGATATTCAATGGTGTACCAGTTGAACCTACAACCTGCCAATTCTTCAGGAAGAAAATGAGTAGAAGGATGTCGTTATAAATATCACTTTGAACTCATTTCCAAGGGATATATACCCACTCAATTCACTTAAATTGTTTTTGCAAGTATCTGAAAATGCTTTCTTTAGAAATATTCTTCAATTTAAAGTAGTTAATCAGATACAGGCACACCTGGAGGATAGAGCGGGTTTGGTTCCAGATCATCTCAATAAAGTGAATATCACAATAAAGCGAGTTGTTATGTGTTTGCTGGCGGAGGGTCTTGTCTTCAATTTGTAAAAAATGCAACACCTGTGAAGCACAGTAAAAGGAAGCATAGTAAAACAGGTATGCCTGTACTCAGTAATAGGGAGCGTTAACATTTCTCCATTAGGTAGAGGTTGAATTCTACATACATGTGGTAGAGGTCAATGAATTATAAAGTTAGGGCGTTTAGAGTTTAAACTATTTGTGCATGTATTGAACTAGAAAATCACCAAGAGCTCTATGCTCTTGTGTTTCTAAGCAGATTCTGCAATATCTGGCATTTTGAACTGTGTAGATAGACTATATTAATGGATACCTTAACTTGGATCATCACATTGGCCAGAAAACTTGTAGGCATCTACATTGCTCTGATGTCTCTCTCAGTAGTTTTCACTGTGTGTGACTGGCTGAAATAATTCTAGGTGACTGGAAGGAAGGAACCATTCTACCTACTGTGTTGAACCTTCTGCTTTGATAACTGTATCTTATTTTCTCTCGGGTATAATGGCCAAAACTCTGGAGTTCTTACTTCCCTCGTGGGAAGAGTGTTTGAGAAGAAATGGAGAATCAGGACCTTGTTCTCCAGGACAAGGCCCAGTTCCATAGAACACTTACGTACAATAATATCTATATCTCTATACGTATACTAGTCTGTCTATCTATCTATCTATCTATCTATCTATCTATCTATCTATCTATCTATCTATCTATCTACCTACCTACCTATCCACCCACCCATCCATCTACCTACCTACCTACCTACCTACCTATCTATCATCTATCAAGTCTGGGCTCCTGGGACTGTTGCCTTTTGCTGTGCCCTGGGGATGGTAGCTAGTTAAGAACCCTCTCTCCGCTGGTTACTGTCTGTGGAACCCACATGTGTAAGCCCCACTGGCCAGAACTAGGGGATTTGGGAGTGCGCAGCCGCGAACATCAGGCCCCGCGGGCGGCAATAAGTTCCAGGTGGAGCCAGGCGGAGCGGAGCGAGGCTGAAGCTCGCCGACCATGTCAGCCACGCCAGCCACCCAGGGCGCTTTCCACAGGCCTCCGGGAGTGTGTGAAGATGGAAGCCTGAACCTTCAGGCCTTGACCTCAAAATAAGCGTCTAAGTCTCCTTTTCCAGAAGGTCTGGGCGCTTCTGCGGCTGCTGCCTCTGCGCGGGCGCTGGGCCAGGTGAGTCCGGGCCGCCGCGGGCATTGAAAGAGCTTTTTCTCGGGTCGCGTCCAGCCTGTGGGCCTGGGGACTCAAGCACCTGGGCTTTGAAAGCTAGGTGTGTGGGGGCTCGTCTCGCAGGTACAGATCTTAAATGTTGGGGTTCTTATGTGGGGTTCAAAGCCTTTGCTCCTCAAGGAGAAGCTGTGGGATTGGAGGTGCCTGGACCGGAGTGGCCTCGCTGGGCTGAGGGGGAGGTTTATGGCGAGGTTTGTGTCTCGGCCTCTTATCCGTTTGGATGTGGTTTTCTTTCCCACTTGCCTTGTATGTGGTTGTAGCTCAACTAGCTTTTTTTTTTAAATCAGTATTATTTAATCTTTTAAAATCTTTTTTGTTGTTGATAATATTACAGATATCTCCCACTCCCTCCCACCCCCCCCCCCCCCCGTTTTTTTTTTTTTTTTTAAGAGGAAGTTATTCCATATGTAGCTATAGATTCAGTGTCTTTGGGGAAAGGGGAGTTCAAGACTACCCTACGTGGCCACCTTGAACCCGAACCTCTGTAGTTCGTTTCCTGAGAAGAGAAACGTGTCCTGCATACTCTGTGGTCCTGGATCACCAGTGTAGCGTGGTCATTAACACAGCACCTCCAAACTCACAAGGCTGAGTATGCTGCTGAGTTATTTCAAGGGACTGACAATTCTTGATCCTGTCCCTACGCATTCATTGCTGTGGTGCCTTTGTGTGAGAAGCGATTTTAGAGACGAATGTCCCTAAATCAGAATGTCCCTCCGTGTTAAAAACCAGCTCAGGGCTAGATAAAAAGGCGCCCGGTGTGAACGTTCCCCTCTGTCGGTCGTTCAGAATAACTTGGCTGGAGCTGCTGCTCCTTCGGGGCTGCTACTTAGTAATGGCGTCAGTCACCAGGGATGGAAAGGTAGGAGCAGAAAGCACCAAACACGGTTCAAGATCCTCAGGATAAACTCACCAGTGTGACAGGATTGGCTAGAATGCCACTGGGCGTGCTTTGCTAAGCCTCTCTTCCCTTGCTCCTCCTCTGGGTTAAGTTGAAGCTGTATTGTATTCTTTTCTCCTTTGAAATGGATGCTCATGAACCCCTAGAGTTGTGTGCAAATGACGCTGCCTTTTTCTCAGCATCTCAGAGGTAACCCATATAGGCAAAGTCGAGCTGATTTATTATTTCAATATCCTCGTCTCAGAGCTACCTCTTTCATTGCCGCAGTCTAATGTCGATTCTGAAACCTTGGTGGGTAGTGCACACCTGAAATGGTGGGAGAGAAAAACACCAACGTGCTTCCCTTCCAGGGGCTCATTTAGGTTAGGCTTTGCTCCTGGACTCGCAGAAGGATCGCTGGGAAAATACTGGCAAGTGATTTTAATACCAGGCAAAGGCCTGAGAATCCTGGCTGGGGAGAGAGGCTGGGGGCATTTTCAGTGGGCTTGTTGACGAGTCGAGCTTTTGATTTGCCACATGCTGCTCCTTAGCTGCAAGGCCTGCTGGGAGCGGAGCGGGGCTGTTTCATAAACACTGTGAGTTTGTGGAGGGAGGCAAGAGCCCTCCTGAGATGCTCTTTCCGGCAGCTGCCAGCAATACTGCTGGGCTCAGGTGGATTGACAGCTGAGGACCATGAGGAAAGGCATTCCAGGTCGAAGAAAGAGTAAAGTGTCGTTGGAATCACAAACCTGAAAGCATTTGTTTTACAGGGAAAGGGAGGGAAGGGCATACAATGAGGTTGGAAAGGTAAGCTGTATGTCCTATTAAAGGAGGAATTTGAACTTATTTCTCTGGATGTGTTTTTACTTTTTATTAATTTTTTTAGAGAAAGGAAGGGAGAGGGATAGAGAAATAGAAACATTGGTGAGAGAGAAACATCATCAATTGGCTGCCTCCTGCAACACACCCTACTGGGGATCGAGTCTGCAACCCAGGCATCTGCCCTCAGATGGAATCCAACCAGTGACCTCTTGGTTCCTGGGTGGATGCTCAACTGCTGAGCCACACTGGCTGGGCTGGATGTGTATTAAAAAGAGGATCAACCCGATTAGATTTGGGATACATTTGACGGCAGCCCTTAGAGCCGTTGCCACTTCTGGAGGGGACTTTTGGGAATGGTACAGCACATTTGCCCTCAGCATGACCTGTGAGGTCATTTAGATCCAGCAAAGTCCCCCATTAAAGTCAGGAAATTAATTTTTTTTTGAATTTTGAAATAATTATAGATTTACCGGAAATTATAACAGTAATACAGAGTAATACAGGTTCTGTGTACTTTCACACAGTTTCCCTCAATTGTAATAGCTTACGAACTAATTAGTACAATATCAAACTCAGGAAATACACATTGGTGCAACCCACAGAACTTATTCAGAGTTAACCAGTTCTGTGCACACTGTGTGTGTGTGTGTGTGTAGTTCAGTGCAATTTTATGTTGATTCTGTTACCATAACCACAACCAAGATTCAGAACTGCTCCATCATTTAAGTTTCCTCATGCTTCCCCTTTACAGTCACATCCATTGCTAACCCACTCCCCCTCCCCTCCCACTTTCCATTCCTAACCTTAGAAAACACTGATCTGTTTTCCATTCCTCTAATTTTGTCCTTTTGAGACTGTTATAGAAAGAAAATCATACAGTATGGAACCTTCTGAAATCAGTTTTTCCACCTCAACTCAGCACAGTGCCCTTGAAATTAATCCAAATTGTATTGTGTGTCAATAGATAGGGGAGCCCGGCCAGTGTGGCTCAGTGTTTGAGCATCAACCTATAAATCAGGAGGTCACCGTTCGATTCCTGCTCAGGGCACATGCCTGGCTTGTGGGCTTGGTCCCCTGTAGGGGGCCTGTAGGAGGCAGCTGATCAATGATTCTCTCTCATCATTGATGTTTTTATATCCCTCTCCTTCTCTAAAATCAATAAAAATATATTTTAAAAAAATAGGGGATGTTAGAAGCCCAGGGATGTTTATTCTATTCCTACATCGTCTCTGTTGGTAAGAATGTAAATATTTAACCAGAGGCCTCGAAATAGAGGCCAAAGAAAGTGAAATGGTGGCCACTCAGTAAAGAAGTTTCGCATTCAGAAGGATAATTATTTGCACACTAGTGGCCCAGTGCACGAAATTCATGCACATTAAAAGGGGATTAATTAGAGGAAATATTTTAATATTGCTATTTGCCCTTTCTCTATAATATAAGTGTCAGAGATTAAAGAAAATTAGTAAAACGTATATGAAAATCTTCCTTCTGTCAGAGTCTAGGGTGCACCATGGAACCCAGAGTCAAGTCTTTAACCACCCA
>PVJC01025246.1:0-24883 GCA_004026665.1 Murina feae | reverse complement strand
AAATTAAACATGGATCTCCCTTTTGACCCTGTGATCCCACTTCTGGGAATATATCCTAAGAAACCAGAAACACCAGTCAGAAAGGACATATGCATCCCTATGTTCATAGCAGCACAATTTACCATAGCAAAAATTTGGAAACAGCCTAAGTGCCCATCAGCAGATGAATGGATTAGCAAACTGTGGTACATCTACACAACGGAATACTATGCTGCTGTAAAAAGGAAGGAGTTCTTAGCATTTGCAGGAGTATGGATGGAGCTGGAGAACATAATCCTAGGTGAAATAAGCCAGTCAATGAAAGAAAAATACCACATGTCCTCACTCATCTATGGATAATAATAACCATTATAAACTGGTGAACAAAAATAGACTCAGAGGCAGAGCAACATCAAACAGACTGTCAAATTACAGCAACAAGGACAGGGACATTGGGGGGAGATAACAGATCAGCCAAGGGACTTTTGTGTGAGCATTTAAGCATTACCAATGGACACAAAACACTGGGGGGTAGGGGAGGCGGGCGGAAGGGCAGGGGGAAAAAGAGATATATGTATTAATCTTTGTAAAGCTTTATGTAATTAAAAAAAAAAAAGACACAGAAGCTTCTTGCAGCAATTCTCCTCTCTAAATGTTAAGAGCCTTTAATGTTTAGGGATGCCTTCTGGCTAACTTTGTAAAGGATGTTTGCAATATTATATCTATATATCTTCTTCCCAACCATATTCTACCCTCTACTGCTCCCTCCCAATGATATATATCAGTTTGTTTTCTCTGGATGTCTATGATTGATAGCTATAGCCAGAGACTCTCTACAAGCTTGGCCATAGCTGCCAGGCTGTCATTCAACCAAGACTGGTGAAAGGCTGAATATCACTGTGTATTGAGTTTAATTGTCCCTGTAAAACCTTTCCAATGTTCCCTGTGGAAAGACATAAGCTGCTGTATTCTTGGAGTTTGAGTTTAAGCTGCTGTATTCTCGGAGTTTGAGTTTCTTTCCCTTTAAAAACTGAAATGTAGGTTATAACATATAATAATTAAAAAATTCTGAACTATTTGATAACTTGTCGAGGTTTCTCACCATTTCTATCAACAAGCATGAAACACACATAAGAGAAAAATCACATGAAAGTTAAACACTAGGCCCAGGCTGGGTGGCTCAGTTGGTTGGAGTATCGTCCTGTGCATTGAATAGGTTGCAGGTTCATTCAGGGCACTTACCTAGGTTGTGGGTTAGATCCCTGGTTGGAGTGCATGTGGGAGGCAGCAGATTAATGTTTCTCTCTTTGTTTGTTTAGTTCTCTCTGTCTCTCTCTCTCATTTACTCTCTCTAAAAATCAATAAATGTATCCTTGGGTGAAGATAAAGAAAACAACCCACTATAGAAAATAACACAGCCCAGCCAGCATGGCTCAGTGATTGAGTGTTGATCTACGCACCAGGAGGTCACAGTTCCATTCCCAGTCAGGGCGTATACCTAGGTTGCGGGCTCCATTCCCCATGGGGGTTGTGCAGGAGGCAGCTGATCAATGGTTCTCATCATTGATGTTTCTATCTCTCTCCCCCCTCTCCCTTCCTCTCTGAAGTCAATAAAAATATTTTTTTAAAGAAAAGATTCCTCAAAACGTTTTAAATGAAATACCATATGGTCTGACAATTCCTCTTCTGTGTATCTACTCAAAGAAAATGAAAATACTAACTCAAAAAGATATGCACCCCCATATTCATTGCAGCATTATTTATAATAGCCAAGACACGGAATAATCTAAGTGTCCGTCCACGAATGAATGCCTGAAAGTAGAATATTATTTAGCCAAAATGAAAGTCCTTTCATTTGTGACAACGTGGATGGACTTGAGGGATAATCTAAGTAAACTAAGTCAGACAGAAAAACAAATACCATTTGATCTCTGTTATGTATGGAATATATTAAAAAAAAAATACCCCATAACACATAAAAAACAAGCTCATGGATACAAAGAACAAATTGCCAGAGGTGGGGGGTGGAAAATGGAAGGTAGGCAAAATGGGTGAAGGAGGTCAAAAGGTATAAACGCCTAGTTATAAAATAAATAAGTCATGAAGATGTAATGTATACAGCAGGGTGACTATAGCTAATAATATTGTGTTGCATATTTGACAATTGCAAAGAGAATAGGTCATAAAAGTTCTCATCACAAGAGACGGACTTTTTTATAATTATGTGTAGTGATGGATGATTGCTAGACTTATTGTGATCATTTCACATTATAAACAAATATCAAGTCATGTTGTATACCTAAAACTAATATAATGTTATATGCCAATTATGCCTCATAAAACATATATATGATAAATTATTGAAAATAATAAAATTATGCCCATGGACAAAAATGAAGTCAGACAATGTCACACAAAGTCATGTTATTCAGGGAATTGCAAAAAAAGAAATCTTAAATAACCCACTAAAACTAGTATTTTTCTCACAGTAAAAAAAATGATGCAATAATGTAACCCTTTAGTATTGAGTTAAATTGAATAGGAAGCATGTTCATATAGTTAATTTAACTAATCACAATCTCTCCATTGTAAGAATTACACTTTATTATGTGAAAGATGTGTTCCTTCAAATCTTTAATCAAGCTCCATAATTCATTTCATCAACATAGTGAAACATATATCATCAAAACACAATGTGCCATAGATCATTCTACTGACAGAGCTTCAGAAACCAAGGAGTCCTGGGAAATAAATCACATTGTCTACTTTGACGCCTTGAAAGTAAACATGAATACACATAGAAAGGAAACACAAAAGGAAAATGACAATCGGTGGATAAAATGTAAAATATCATTAAAGACTTTAACATTCATGCACTTTGTGTGAAAATAGAATCTGTCATATGTTTTGCAACAATATTCAACTGCCTTGATTCTACGGTGAAGATGGAGGACAATGCAGAATAACTGAACCCCAGGCAATTCAGACACTGCTGCAAACTTAACCTGCTTCCAGAAGCCAGGTCCATAAAGTCTCAGTGTGGAGTTTTTCTCTCTCACCCTATGCTCTAGTCAAACTTCTTTATTCCCTTACCTGCCCCTTCTGAACCTTTTCCACATTGCTCACTCTGCAAACAATTTCTTTCCCAATGCCAGCTTCCTTATGAATCATTCTCTAGGGACAAAGTTCTTTCAGACCCCTGCCTATAATGAAAACTTTCCATCCTCAATTATTATTTTTTTTCATACTGGCCTTAACTTCTTTACAAAACCACAAGTTTTGTGAAAGCAGGATCCATAAGAGATTAATTTCAGAATTCCTTAGAATATACTCATTGGAATATTTGCTAACTGAAATTAAATTTTGTATCTTTTGGATTGAAAGAAGAAATTGATTCTCATTTCAGTATTTCTTTCCTTTCATGCATACTTGGATTGGTGCTTTTAAGAGTGGAGAGAGGAGAGAAACCAAGATGGTGGCATAGGTAAGCACCTGAAATTGCTGCCTTGCACAATCATTACAAAACTACAAAGAAAAGAAAGGGCAGACACCACCCAGAAACACAGGAAGGCTGGCTGAGTGGAAATTCTACAACTAGAAGGGAAGAGCAAATCACATTGAGACTCAGAGGAGGTGCGGAGTAAAGTGCAGAGTTACGGAGGAGTGCACACGGAAAGGGCTGGAAACTGAGGACGTGGTTGTCTTTTTCAATCCAGAGGGAGTCACAAGCTCCCGGCAGCTCTGAACTCCAGTTCTGGGTGAGTTTCTGGGGATCCAGACTCATACAGGGAGAAGCTGGATTGTCTGGCAGCAGGAGGAACTCCAGAGTGGCTTTCTCTCAGCAGTGCTTGCAGCGATTACCACGAGATACTGAGACCCAGAGCCTCTTAGGGCAGGGCTGAAGATCAGCCATAGCTCTTTGCTCTGCCCTGTTGATTCCCTGAGACCCTACCCCACCCAAGCTGCCCACAGAGGCTTTTGCATATAAAAGGCTGGGTAACCTCAGGCAGAGCCTAAATTAGCAGCTCTATAAAGATCCAAGAGCCAGTGTACCCAGTGGTCAGAGTGGGACCATCCAGATTACAACTCCTCAGATCCATAAGGGACACAATCAGTGGGCAGGCTCAGTGAGCACCAAAGTCACACTGAAGCAAGTCTTGCCCCATAAGTGTGTCTCCAGCACAGAAGTTCTCCCTCTGTAGACACAGCTGATTCTCATAGTCAATAGGCCTGGAGGTCAATTCCTCTCAGTGATACCAACAACAATCAAGGCTTATCTACAACAAGACTATGCACAAAGCCCACAAAGGAGTGCACCAAGATTGTCCACCTCAAGTAATTGGGGAGGCTGAGCCACTCGGCCCTATAGGACACCTAGAATAGAAAGCCACTCTATCAATGCAGGAACGCAGGCAAAATGAGGAGACAAAGAAACAGGTCACAAATGACAGAAATGGAGGAAAGCAAACGACTGGATATAGAGTTCAAAACCACGGTTATAAGGCTTTTCAAGAATATTCTAGAGACTGACGATAAATTTAGTGAGACCCTCAAGGATATGAAAAAGGACCAGCTAGAAACTAAGCATACACTGACTGAAATAAAGAATAATATACAGAGATCCAACAGCAGACTAGAGGATTGCAAGAATCAAGTCAAAGATTTGAAATATGAAGAAGCAAAAAATACTCAACCAGGAAAGCAAAAAGAAAAAAGAATCTAAAAATATGAAGATACTGTAAGGAATCTCTGGGACAACTTAAAGCATACCAACATCAGACTTATAGGGGTCCCAGAAGAGAGAGAACAAGATATTGAAAACCTATTTGAATGAATAATGACAGAAAACTTCCCCTACGTGGTGAAAGAAATAGACTTAAAGTCCAGGAAGCACATAGAATCCCAAACAAAAGGAATCCAAACAGGACCACACCAAGACATATCATAATTAAAATTCCAAGGGCAAAAGACAGAGAATCTTAAAAGCAGCAAGAGAAAAGCAGTTAGTTACCTATAAGGGAGCACCCATATGACTGTCAGCTGATTTCTCAACAGAAACTTTGCAGGCCAGAAGAGAGTGGCAAGAAATATTCAAAGTGATGAATAGCAAGAACCTACAAACAAGATTACTTTATCCAGCAAAGCTATCATTCAGAATTGAAGGTCAGATAAAGAGCTTCACAGACAAGAAAAAGCTAAAAGAGTTCATCATCACCCAACCAGTATTAAATGAAATGCTGAAAGGTATCCTTTAAGAAGAGGAAGAAGAAGATAAAGGTAAAGATAAAAATTATGAACAACAAATACATATCTATCAACAAGTGAATCTAAAAACCAAGTGAATAAAAAATCTGATGAACAGAATAAACTGGTGAATAGAATAGAATCAGGGCCATAGAAAGAGAGTGGACTGACAATTCACAGGGGGGAAGGGGTATTGAGGGTGTGGGAAGAGACTGGACAAAAATCGTACACCTATGGCTGAGGACAGTGAAGGGGGGTAAGGGCAGAGAGTAGGGTGGGAACCAGGAGGAGGGGAGTTATGGGGGTGGGGTGGGAAAGAGGAACAACTGTAGTAATCTGAACAATAAAGGTTGAAAAAGAAAGAGCAGAGAGAGGGGGTAAAGAAGGAAATCATCAAAAGCAGTGAGTTCTTGCTGAATTTCATTTTTTTAGAAGTAGAAAAATGGCCCAGCTTTCTGCCTTTAATTCAACAATTACCTAACTACTTACCCACACGTCAGATTTTGAACTGGCCACTGAATCTCGGAAATAAGTGAGTTTAAGCAAATCAAATATCAAACAATTGTCAGAAGCAATAAGAAATTATTCCTTTAAATGCAAGGAAATATAAAATGGAAATAGAGTAGAGTCAAATAAATTCTCACAGGTTCTTATGAAAAAGCCCTATGTTCTTCAATTATGAAAAGTTATAAGAACATTTAAAAAGATTACAAATGTATAAAATTGAAGAAGACATGATATTTATCTCTGCCAGTAAAATTCACACCAAAATAAAACTGGAAACAGTAATTATATAGCTCCACATTTTGGAGGGAGGTGACATTTTGGATTCCAGAATAAAGGTAAATCCCACACTCCCTAAGCAAACATTTTTTTTTCTAATTTACCAAACCATTTGTCAACCTATTTGAAACATCAGCTACAATGGATTACAACACAGAAAAATTACATTCAGATTGGAAGCAAAGTGAGATTAGCCTGGTAGGTCATATCTCAAGCACTCATCTCCAGCATCAAATTAAAAAATAAGATTTTTATTACCTTGACATGGATGAAAGCAGAATTTGTTCTGGTGAGTTTTCCTTCTCTTTCAATCTTTTGGGAGAAAATTTTCAATTATTTTAAGCCAGCAGAATAACAAAATTCCAAAACTTTTGCTATATAACTCTTCCCAGAGCACTGTCAAGTTTATATGTGCAAGCTTAGAAAATGTTAAGGATTCTGTCTTTGAACTGAATGATTATGAAATTTGGGTCTTCTCTGGCACATCAGATGCACAAGGATATTGGTTTGACTCTCATTTAAATAATAACTTTCATATGATCTAAACTCCTAAGTTCATGCGCTATGTAATATATAATATCTTGGGAAGAACTTTTAATAAATTTCACTCATGAAAGTGGTGATAGTATGTCCTAAATTTTCAAAGCTTGGGGATTCAAATTTTATTCTTTCTTTGTACTTAGGACTACATGACATGTTTAGTATCAATCCAACCAAATGTAGCCTTTGATTCTGTTTTGCCATCTTATCACACGTTGCTTATAGTCTTCTGTATATAACATTTCCGTTAATGTATCTACTCTCTACATTAGTCTTCCATAGCCTCTGATTTGGTTCCCATTCAAATGTAATTCCTCCTTCAAGTGTTACTGATGATGTCTTCAATCCATTCTCCTGGGCCTCTCCACAACAATTGGAACTTCTACTTCTTAAAACGTTCTCTTCCTCAACGAATCTGATTACTCCTATGTATCTTCCATGATTCTTCTCCTATGAATCAGATTGCTCTTTCTCATTTCCCTTTATTATGTTCACTGCTTCTTAAATGTTGGCATTTCTCTGGGTTTAGTCTTGGTACTTTCCCTTTTATACCTTATCTCCTTGAGTGATAGTAAAGAAAGTTGAGAATCAAACAGTAGTTAAAGCAGTAAAAACAAATTTTATTAGGAACTATAATCATGCACTGCATAATATTTTAATCAAATTTGGACTGCATATATGATGGTCGTCTCAGAAGATTATTAGTATAATGGAGCTTAAAAATTCCTATCACCTAGTGACACTGCAGCCATCGTAATGTTATAGCACAATGTATTACTCACGTGTTGTGGTGATGCTGGTTTAAACAAAGTACTTTTCTCAACCATATTTGTAGTAAGTCTATTTCTACAATATTGCAATGCATGATAGCTATCCACTTTATAAAAGACTAATTTAAAATAAGCCTTTCAGTAATGGCAAAATAAAAAATACAAACAATTATATTTAATTTCTTGTTAAAAATGAATTTTTAAGTGACATTTTGTAATGTACATTTTACTACAAGTAAGTTTCAAAGGAGTAAGAACACTTAGGCAGAAATAGACTCACACAAGTACAGTTAACTGTTCTTTGACAAAGAAGCAAAGACAATACAATGAAAAAAAGATAGTCTTTTTAACAAATAGTAATGCATGTGAGACTTGACTTGGGGTGAACCCACAATACAATGTACAGATGATGTGTCATATAATTGTGCACCTGAGACCTGTATAATTTTTTAACCAGTGTCATAAATTCAATAAAAAGCAAAAAGAAAAACAACAAAAACAAATGGTGCTGAAACATCTAGACATCCACAGGCAAAAAAGAAAAAGAAAGGAGAAAAATCTTGACACAGAAATTACATCCTTCACAAAAAGCAACTTAAAATGAATCATGGAACTAAAGCTAAAATGCAAAATTGCAAAACTACTATAAGATAACATAGGAGAAAATCTAGATTACTTTGAATTTGGCAGTGACTGTGTAGCTACAATATCAAATTAAAAACCTTTCTTATGAGACATTGTAAAGAGAATGAGAGACAAGCCACAGACTGGGAGAAAATATTTGTCAAAGACGTATCTGTAAAGAAATGGTATTCAAAATATACAAAAACTCTTGAAGCTCAATAATAATAAACAACCCAATTAGGTAATGAGCAAAAGACCTTAACAGAAACCTCACTGAAGATATACAGATGGCAAATAAGCAAATGAAAAGATGCTACATATTATATGTCACCAGGGAAATGCAAATTAAAACAGCAAAATACCACTACACACCTATTAGAATGGTCAAAATCCGAATGCTGACAAGGATGTGGAGCAGCAGAAGCTCTCATTCATTGTTGTTGGGAATGCAAAATGGCACAGCCAACTTGGAAGACAGTTTGTTGGTTTCCTACAAAACCAAACACACTCTTACCATACCATCCATTAACCATGCTCCTTGATATTTACCCAAAGAAGTTGAAAACTTAGTATCACACAAAAATCTGCTAACAGATGTTTATAACAGCTTATTTATAATTTATAAGTGCCAAAATTTGGAAGCAATCTAGATGTTCTTCAGTAGGTGAGTGGCCAAGTAAACTGGGGTACTTCCAAATGGAATATTATTGAACACTAAAGGGAAATGACCCATAAAAAGACATGGGGAGGGGGCGGTACCTTAAATGCCTATTACTAAGTGAGAGAAGCCAACCTGAAAAAAGCTGCATACTGTGTGATTCCAAGTATATAACGTTTTGGAAAAGGCAAAATTATTGAGATGATAAAATGATCAGTGGCCACCAGGGATTGTCACTATTGTGTTATTAATGTCATCATCTAATCTAATAAAAGCGTAATATTGAAATTGACCATTTCTTTCGGATGTCTAAGCCATGCCCACCGGCCAATCAGAGCGGCTGTATGCAAATTAACCCAGCCAAGATGGAGGCTGGCAGGGCAGCTCTGTACTGGGAGCCTCCATGGCCAGCACAGCTGTGCCAGGTGTGTGGGGGAGTCCGGCCCAGGGCCTCCTCGGGGCGTCCAGGAGCACCCGTCCCGGGTCCACTGCCTGGCTCTGCCCCCCAGGGGCCTCCACCAGGCATGCAGGAGAGCAGGGGCCTCTGCAGAACTTGCAGGAGCACCTGTCCTGGGTCCGCTGCGTGGCTCTGCCCCAGGGACCTCCTCGGGGACATGCGGGAGCACCCATCCAGGGTCCACTGCCTTCATCTGCCCCCCGGGGGCCTCCGCAGGGTGTGCGGGAGCATCTACTGCACAGTGCGGAGAATCCGAAGGCAGTCCACTGCCTGGCTCCACCCTGGGTGTGTTTGCTCAGCAGCAGGGCCCCACCGAGGGATTCTGCACCAGCGTCCACCCCTGGCTCGCCACCCAGCTCTGTGCCACATGTGTCCCCTCAGTGGTGGGGGCCCACCAGGCATGTGCGATCATGGGCCCTCCAGTGGGAAACGTCCACACCTACACTCACCAGCCCTCCCACCCCTCAGTGCACGAACCCTGAAAGGGCTGTGGGCAGCCTGAAAATTGTCCTCAGCCCCTCACCCAGGCTGGCCAGGCACGCCAGCAGGTGGACATCCCCACCCCCCGAGGTGTCCCAGACTGCAAGAGGGCACAGGCTGGGATGAGGCCCCCCCCTCCCCCCGAGTGCACAAATTTTTGTGCTCCGGGCCCCTAGTAATAACATAATTAATGTCCTATTTTTCTATTACCCCCTCACAACCAAACATTTTTCTTGTTGTTGTTGTTGTTGTTGTTTTACCACCATAAACTCTATTTTGGTCATTCCTTCTTTAAAAGCATTTTATGACTAACAGTGACACATGTTTATGAACCAAGAAAATGAAATACTTCAAGGACCACATCGTACATCTCTAGTGTTCTCTTCTAACCCAAGCTCTGGAGTTGCATCCTCAACTTGATTCTTCCTTGAGCCTTAGCTGAACTACAGCTAGACTTAAACTTTTAGCAAATCATTCTTAAAATACTCCTTTCTGCCTCAGAAATCATAGTTTACAAATCCTCGAATTTTATTTAATTCTGCAATATTCTTCTTTTTTCTCTAAATGCAACATAATTTAAGCACAATACAAGTTATTTTGGAACTTTAGAAAACACATTTATCTTGATGCTAGAGAAGTTTTTGGAAAATAAACCATTCTTAGCACAAAATCTAAACCCAAATCCTGCTATTCCACCACATCGAATAAAATCCACTTATAAAGTCACCTTTTAAATGTGCTTGCATGCAGAGAAAAGATGATATCTCAAACTTATAGCTGGATATTTAAACTTTATGGAAAATTTCAAGAAGGCCCCAAGACTCCTGACGTGCATATTAAAATTTCTGAGAATTTTTCAAGAGCTGATTTTTTAAGAAAATCTGAGATGAATCAGCTGACTTTAGACAGTGACTGTTTTCTTTAACTCCTTTACTCCTACTTCACTCACTAGGCAGGTTGTAGCAGCAAGTCTCCTTCAACCCTGGCTCTGATGCATACTGGCGACCACTGTGCACCTGAATTTCTGAACTTCATCTGGGGCTTTCAAAAACGACATCTCTAAATATATTGCATTCAAGTTTCATGGAGAAGCATTCAGGCATCACTCCTTCGAAGTTTTCTTGTGATTCTGGTACAATGGAGGCACCGGAGCTGGAGGAGGATAAAGAAACGGATGCAGGTTGTTGAGAATCTGTGAGCTCAGTCCTAGAGGTGGCTTGTTCTGTTTCTCAGTTAGGATTTACTAGTAGTTATGATAGAACAGGCATTAAGACCTGTGTTTGTCTTAATTCTTTAAAAAAGATATAAAATCCTCTGCATTACAAATCCATGCAGTTTACTTTATCCAGCCTTTTTAAAATTTATTTTAGAAATAACTTTGGATCTTGGATTGTTTTGAATATATTGTTTTCCTAATGATGTTTCCCAATTTTATTCAGAAATGAGATGTCTGAGGGCACAGAGTTTTATTACTGAGTGCTTATGAGTGCATCATTGAAAGGGAAGTTGAGAGCTTTTTACTTTATCAAATAGAAGTCGACATCTAATAATTAAGTGTTGGGACATTAAGACAATATCTTGGGCCTGCATTCTGACTTTCTAAGCCTCAGTTTCCCCTTCTGTAAAAGAGAGATGTCTTTCTTTGACTTTTCATGGAAGCTGACTTTAAAATAAGAATTTGAATGCAAGTAGAAAAGTGCACTCGATTGGAAAAGTAGAGAGAAAAACAATTGGAATGACTGAAATCAGACAGGGTGGAGAAGGTAGCCGACAAAACGTGTCCTTTGGGGAAGTTAACATGTGAGCCTCAGAGCTGAGTCCCACTAAGGAAATTTTGGGAGTCAGTGAGCTACCCCACAGGGGTGTCCAGTGCGGGGTGGGGAGGAACAAGATACCAACTCTTGTCAGTCTTGGAAGAAGGATGCTCCTAGGAAGATGCTAGCTGATTATCAAACTAGCCAACCACACGAGCTAGCACTGTGGGTTCTGACAGCCAGAGAAAGTCCTGGGGTAAAGGTTTAAGATTGTTGCAGATGTAATGTTGGGCATTGTGCACAAAACAGTAAAGGAGAGGGAATATGGCCCTTATCTCACAGGGTTTTTAGGAAAATTGAATGAAGCAACACATATCAAACACTTAAAACATACTGGGTACTCAGTATCTGTTCCCCAACCTTAGACTGCTTATAAAGCTTCATCTATAAGTTTTCTTAAATAGTTATTGGCCACTTTTTAATAATTTAAATATTAATCTCAAGTTAAATATTTTTTGTAATAATGGAACAAATGGATGATTACTTGAAAGACTAGAATCCTGGTGCACAAAATCGGTCATGGGTGTGGTCCTTAGGACTGGCTGGCAATCAAAGTGCGAGTGTCTGGAGTGGAAGGGCAAGTCCCAGCTGACCTCTGGGCCCTGGGCAGCACCTGGGCCCCCGCATGTCCCCTCCGCCTGAGTCACAGCTCTAGTCCCCACATGCAGATGTGATGAGCACAGAGGTGCGGTGAGCATGGCTGCATGCCGCAGGCTGGGGCACAGGGTGGGCCTCTGGGACTCCCAGCATCGCTGCACAGAAGCCGGGTAGTGCACTCTCTCTGGCCAGCCTTGCAGACTGGCTCCTGTGCAAACCCATGGGGAGCCAGACCAGCCCCTGTGGTCCCGGTGGCTGCAGTCCAGCTCACCTGGAAGAGGTCATGCGGGTATAGGGTGGCCTCTTCCTGAGCACCTGGCACCTGAGGGGGGGGCAGGGCTTCCCTGGTGGCCAAGCCCTGGTGTCTCAGGGGAGGATAGCAGGGGGAGTGAGAGAAAGTTCAGGGGACACCCTGCATTCTCACTGCACCTTCATCCCTGTCACCCCTGCCCCCAGGTAGCCGGCGAGAGGTCACAACACATTGCTGACGCCGGCCATGTTCCATGCCACCCCCAGGTGGTCAGCACACTTCATAGTGAGTGGTCGAACTCCTGGTCTCCCAGTCAAATTATCAGTTGAACGACCACCAGAGGGGACAATTTGCATATTAGGCTTTTATTATATAGGACAACCTTTAAGAATTAAACAATAAAACTATTTCTGTAATTATATTCTATTCCTGGTGGTATATTAAAGTGTCATTATAGTCAAGAAGATGACTACATTTTCCTTGTTTTGTGTATTTTCCTAGACCTGGTTGTTTAAGAAAATTAAAAAATGTTCTGTTCTTGTTACTGTCATAGAGCAAAGTCTGTATAGCAGCGAAAGAATAAACAAAGTTCCATTGTCTCATATATCAACAAAACTACCCCCTGAGTTCAGACCTGCTGTAATTTCAGGTGGTTGATGACATATAGGCCTATAGAATATAACTGGATTCGCAGGTTACAGTTCAATTGATGGCCAAACATACTATGATTTGTAAGGAGAAGTATAATGATAGGAAAAGTACTGATAGGGAATACATAATAGCAAGACAGTATTTTAACTGATCATCTTAGGTTATCAAGGCTTTATCTGATCTGTTATTGTTGGACAATGCTCTAAAAGTAAAGAATGACATCTTTCCTCCAGGCAATGATAAGATATATATACAGTCACCTGAAGGCCAGCCTTTAGAGAGAGTGTGTGAATTTTATAGCATGACCATCTCCATTATTGACAAGAGTGTTGCAAGTAGAAGTCCAAAACATAGAAGTTTAGCCCCTGCTAGTTTTGCTCAGTGGTTAGAGCGTAGGTCTGTGGATGGAAGAGTCCCAGGTTCAATAACAGTCAAGAGCACAGCCTTGGTTGCAGGCTTGATCTCAGCCCTGAGTCGCATGAGGAAAGCAACCAATGCATGTCGATGTTGCTCTCTCTGTGTCTCTCCCCCTCCCTTCTACTCTCTCTAAATCAATGGGAAAATATCCTCGGATAAGGATTAACAAAGCAAAGCAAAAATATGGTCCATGTACAAATTGAAAAGTCTTCTACCATCTTCTGTTCCCTGGATCTAAGTAAACAATGTGCTGACTGAAAGCTTTCAGGTCTGTTTCATCTTTCTCTCAGAAACAAAGGTTCCTGATGCTCACTGATACAGATGCAACTAATTCCTCTAGCCCTGGTGAGACGTTCCACTCTTCCTATTGCCCCCCTCCTCCCTCCTCAGTAAACCTTTTCAGAAGGATATAACAAATAATGAAATTTGTTTCATAGCTATAATGCTCATGACCACGTAGGCTGTGGATGGTGGCTGGAGTGAGCGGGAGTGAGAAAGGGCTCCTGAAGTCCAGGGGTGAGATTATCAGCTCAAATTTGTATATCATAGATGAAAACAGGGAAGCATGGGCAGACTTCAATATTGTTTTTGTAAAATCGCTCACATCAATAGATTTTGGTGAGTGATTTTACATGTACAATGAGAAAGAAAAGTCACCTTTGCTTTCATTTATCTAGCATAACAGGAAATCTACATAACAGAGGATTACATTTCCTTTTATGGAACTCAGAGGAAAAATAATAGAATGCCATATTCGTATCTTAGTGCTTCTTGAGTCATGCTGGGATTAAGTAACATATTATTCATGAGATCAATATATAACTCATAGATCACATAAACTTATAGTTATCATTATTATCCTTACAAATAACTTTGCAAATAATTATTAATATAGCTTAGTGCTTTATGGTTTACAGAATGTTAGTACATATTATCTCATCTGATATCTTTTTTTTGTATCCACGTAAATATGCCAACTTCTTTCCCACAGTGTGTTGGGTCAAGCTGTTCCTTTTACTGGTAAAGGCTCAACTGTACTCTTTATATGGCTACTCTACTTATGCTTAAAGTTTTGGCTTAACTGTCACTGCCTCATGGACACCTTCCATAGCCCTCCCTTTTCAATTATGTCTTTCTCAATACCTTACCATAATATCTGAAAATATACTTTTCCTTCAGAACACTTATCACTCCTTGTAACTGCATTATTTATATGTGTGATTCTATTGTTAGTGGCTTTCTTCTTCCCTCCATAACATTCATGAGGTGAATTTTTTGTTCTCTGCTGTATCTCTAGGCCTGACCACAATGCCTGACTGAGTAAAAGATAAATAAATATTCTTTTCTTTTAAGAATGAAGGAAAATAATTTTTTAAATTCCCATTTATATATAGAAGACATATGGCACATTTTTCATTGTGTTTGACTTGAGATACTCCCAAGATTGTGTTACCATCATTATTATTAACACCATTCTGTATTATAATTTTTCTGGGGACACTAGAGCATGAATCTCTGCAGAGAACTTATTCATATTCTATTCATCTTCGCACTCCTTCCTTAGTTGAGGGCAAAAAAATAGAGTACGTACACAATTTGCTGACTGAATGAGTCATTGAGACCATAAGGATGTTTTCCAATAATTCAAGAGATTATCATGACTTGAGCTATGGTTGCAAATTGTATAAGTTGAGATAAAATAGAAACAGAGATTCTGTAGAATTAGAAGCAATAGACTTGGACAACTTATCAATAATTATATATAGCCAGTGAAAGAATTAAAGAATGAAATTTAAAATACTAGGACTTAACTTTGAGCAGGAAGATGTTACATTTTATTAGATTAAACCATGTGAAATTCCTGGTAAAAGCAATCAGCTAGTATTGTCAATTTCACATGGATCAACAGATACATTTGATTTTATGATGTTGAGTTTGAGATATTTATAGCATTTTCACATTCATTCCATATTTAAATGGAAAATTCTCCCATGTTTTGGAAATACTTAGAATCTGGGCTAGATTTATCAGTTTGGTAGTCAATTGAAATGCAGTTATAGGTATGTAGGAAGGAAAAAGAAAATAATATAGAAAAAAACTTGAACACATATACTGATGGATACTTAAGCCATTTCTACATTTTTTTCTGATTATGAACAATGTTCTACATTATATGTATGTTTGAACAAACATCTTATACTTTTTTGCGTATGTCCTTTTTGTATTTACTAATATGTCAACAATGCCAATATTTTAAGGTAATTGAAGCTAATTCAATTTTGTAAATATGTATTTGCCTACTACTATGTGCAAGGTACTGGGAATACAGTAGTAAACAAAAGAGATGTGGTGGCTGTCCATAAGAAATAATGATATTTGTAATACCTGAATCTTATTTAATGAATCCTTTATTAATTAGTAAAAATTATAGTTGTAGTAAGTAAAGAGAAGAGAGGGGTGAACCTTAAAAATACACTATATTTTGGTTTTTTAATTCTACTCATTGGAATTCTTGAATAGAATAATAAGAAATTTGTGCAAAGATTTATGTACAATATTGTTTAATGAGTGTTATATATAATGGAAATTTGGAAACAAATGTGAAAAAGAAAGTATGAACATTCAGTTGATGGACTATTATGAAGCTTTTAAAATTCATATTTTTGAAAAATATTGGCATGAGAAATGTTCATTATGTAAAGTTAAATGAAAAAAAAGCCACAAATCTCTGAATACTGCATGATCTTAATTTTTAAACACTCATGGGGGAAAAACTTGCAGAAATGGGCTAAAATGAGTTATTAGTGGTTCTTTCAATGATGTTGTGCTATGAGCAATTTTATTTTTTTCTTTCCAGTCCAGGTACTTTTTAAAGTGTGTAAAATGAGCGTATATAATTTTTATAATTAGCTAAAAAGATGTACCATATGATTATTACATGCAATGCCTTATATTAGTATAGAACAGCAATGTTCAACCTTTTTCATTTCATTGCACATATAAACTAATAACTAAAGTTCTATAAGCACACCAAAATATAGCACACATTTTTTGCCCATCTGACCAAAAAAAAAAAAAGTATAGTTTTGATTCATTCACACCAGACGGCTATTGTTGTGTTGGCTGTTTTCATATTTTATTTGGCAATCTAAGAGAAAAGAGGTCAGTGCCTCTGACTAAATAGTCAGATATTCCATGTTTTAAAAACTATTGTTGCACACCAGTGTGCCATGGCACACTTGTTGAAAATTGCTGATATAGAAGAAAAATGAGATATGATTTTTCTACCCTTGAGGAGGTTGCACATAAAGTTAAAGAGATGAGTTATACATACATGGGAAGTATATGATTAATTATAATAAATACAACAGTTAAAAGAAGATTAAAAGAAACTTATTTTGAATGCCTGCTAGTCTGGTACTGTGCTAGTACATTCACCAACATTATCACATTTCATTGTTTCAACAGTCCTGTGAGGATTAATTTAGTGATGAGGAAATTAAGCTCATTGAAATTAAGTATCTTGTCCCAGGTCACCAGAGATATGAAGTGGTAATGTGAGAAATCAACCCCAGGACTGAGTCATTTTCGTAAAAATTGATCGTTTCTACCGTGTGTGCTTTTCCAGCAGAGAAGCACAAGAAGAGATGAATATAATCATTACCCTAAGCATTTCAGTGGAAGTCATGAAAACTCACTCATTTTTTCTCGAGAGATTTAGGGATTATCACCAACTCTAAAAGCTGAAAAGTATTTTTAATCCCTTCAAGGACTAGTCCAGTGAACGTCTTATATGCTCAGTGTGTGATGAGTAGAGAATTTTTATGTTTCTGTTAGTCAATTGCTTTAGAAGATATAACATGAACCTCTGTATAGTCATCAATTGCTTCCACAAAAGGGAAGTTTTTAAACACCACAGATAAAGCAGCGATGTGTGATTAATGGCTGCAAGCCGGATTACTTTTCTGGCCATTCTCCTTATCTACAAGTGATATAAGTTGGCAGAAAGTCAGAAAATGTATGTTTCAATCAATCTTGCTTTTGTCTGTGACAGATCTTTGCCTGAAAGGAGTGGGCAGTCCTATGTCTTTCCTCTCCTTTGTCTCTATTACAGTGTCTTGGGCTGCATTTTCTCTGACACTGGAGAAGAATTTATTCAAAATAATGGTTCTCATTTAGATAGGGGAGTTGGATCTATCACACTGCCCAAACAGCACAACCAGACCTAATTCTCCCCCTCTATTAAACAAATAAAGCATCACCCTTGTGTCTGCTACTGAAAAATGTCTTTACCAATTCAAGATTTATTAGTTTGGCCAAGCCCCCATTATATTTCTTCTGTTGTTTGATTCAGAACTTTAACCATGTAAAAGGGTTTGGGAGTAGAGAAAAGGGAGAAACGTGGGATATGTTTATTCAATAAAAAAGATATTAAAATCTTTTTTTTCACTTTAACTACTATACATTAAAATGCAAGTTTATAATCATTAATTTTATTTTTTTAAGAACTTATTTTTTAGGAAAAAATGTTTTTTTGATCTTTCTTGTTCATATTATTACAGTTGTTCCTCCTTACACCCCCCCCAAAGCTCCCCTCCTCCCAGTTCCCACCCTACCCTCTACCCTTACCCCCCCACCCCCACTGTCCTCATCCATAGGTATACAATTTTTGTCAACTCTCTTCCCACACCCCCAACAACCCTTTCCCCCTGTGAATTGTCATTCCACTCCCCTTCTATGGCCGTGATTCTATTCTATTCACCAGTTTATTCTGTTCATCAAATTTTTTATTATTCACTTGATTTTTAGATTCACTTGTTGATAGATATGTATTTGTTGTTCACAATTTTTATCTTTTTCTTCTTCTTCCTCTTCTCAAAGGATACCTTTCAGCATTTTATTTAATATTGGTTGGGTGATGATGAACTCTTTTAGATTTTCTTATCTGTGAAATTCTTTGTCTGACCTTCAATTTTGAATGATAGCTTTGCTGGGTAAAGTAATCTTGTTTGTAGGTTCTTGCTATTCGTCATTTTGAATATTTCTTGCCACTTCCTTCTGGCCTGCAAAGTTTCTGTTGAGGAATCAGCTGACAGTCATGTGGATGCTCCCTTGTAGGTAACTAACTAACTAACTAACTGCTTTTCTCTTGCTGCTTTTAAAATTCTCTCCTTGTCTTTTGCTCTTGGCATTTTAATTATGATGTGTCTTGGTGTGGTCCTCTTTGGATTCCTTTTGTTTGAGGTTCTCTGTGCTTCCTGGACTTTAAGTCTATTTCTTTCACCAAGTAGGGGAAGTTTTCTGTCATTATTTATTCAAATAGGTTTTCAATATCTTGTTCTCTCTCTTCTTCTGGCACCCCTATAATTCTGATGTTGGTACGCTTGAAGTTGTTCCAGAGACTCCTTACACTATCTTCGTATTTTTGCATTCTTTTTTCTCTTTGCTTTCCTGGTTGGGTGTTTTTTGGTTTTTCATAATTCATATCTTTGACTTGATTCTTGCGATCCTCTAGTCTGCTGTTGGATCTCTGTATGTTATTCTTCATTTCAGTCAGTGTATGCTTAATTTCTAGCTGGCCCTTTTTCATATCCTTGAGGGTCTTACTAAATTTATCGTCAGTCTCTAGAATATTCTTGAAAAGTCTTATAACCGTGGTTTTGAACTCTATATCCAGTCGTTTGCTTTCCTCCATTTCTGTCATTTGTGATCTGTTTCTTTGTCTCCCCATTTTGTCTGCTTCCCTGCATTGACAGAGTGGCTTTCTGTGCTAGGTGTCCTATAAGGCCCAGTGGCTCAGTCTCCTCAATTACCTGAAGTGGATACTCTTGGTGTACTGCTTTGTCAGCTTTGTGCACAGTCTTGTTGTAGCTAAGCCTTCACTGTTGTTGGTTTCACTGAGAGGAATTGACCTCCAGGCCACTTGGCTGTGAAAGTCAGCTGTGTCTATGGGGGGAGAACTTCTGTGTTGGAGACACCCTTATGGGGCAAGACTTGCTTCAGTGTGACTTTGGTGCCCACTGAGTCTGCCCCCTGAGTGTGTCCCTTATGAGTCTGAGGAATTGTAGACTGGGTGGTCCCACTCTGACCACTGGGTACACTGTACAGTCTCTTGGAACTCTAAGGAGGTGCTATTTTAACTTCTGCCTGAGGTTTCCCAGCCTTTTATGTGCAAAAACCTCTGAGGGCAGCTTGGGTGGTGCGGGGTTTCGGGGAATCTACAGGACAGAGCAACCAGGTATGGCCGATTCTCAGCCCTGCCCTAAGAGGCACCAGGTCTCAAGCTGCTCTGGAGTTCCTCCTGGTGCCAGGCAGTGCTGGATGGTGTCAGATGGTGTCAGATAGTTCAGCTCCTCCCTGTATGATTATGAGTCCCTAGAAACTCGCCTGGAACTCGAGTTATAGCCGTCAGGAGCTTGTGCTTCCCTCCAGTACAAAATGCTGCCAGCCCTTTCCACGAGCCCCTTTGTGTGCACCTCCATACCTCTGCACTTTATTTCTGCACCTCCTCTGAGTCTCAGTCCTTTTCTAGTTGTAGAATTTCCACTCAGCCAGACTTCCTGTGGGTCTGGGTGGTGACCGTTTTTTCTTTTTGTTGTAGTTTTGAAATGGTTGTGCCCAGCAGCAATTCCGGTGTTTACCTATGCCGCCATCTTGGTTTCTCTCCAAACTATCTTCTTTTTTACTTCTCCCTTAATGTGATGTGAAATGATTTGAGGAGGTAGTGAGTTTCTTCACCATCAGAAAAACTGGAATCTCATGTGGAATTTTGCCAGTATGTCTAGTGTCTTGAAATGAAACTATTTTCTATTACAATCTTATAAATAATAACCATTATTTGTGCATACTTTAAACTCTGAAAAACAAGTATTTTTTCCTTCACTTTCTAAATGAGGAGTGAGACTCAAAGCGTTTGAATATGTATTCTAGATGGTAATTATTTGACTTGGAATACTAATCAATTCCATAGTTCTTGCTCTTTTTCATAGGCAATTCTTTCTTTCATGTAAAATGTAATTGTTGAAACACATGTAATATGCTCATTTCTAGTCATTATAGAAATTAAAACCACAATGAGATACTACTTCATACCCATGAGGATGGCTATTATAAAAAACAAACAAATAACAAATGTTGGGAAAGATGTGGAGAAATTGGAACTCATATGAATTGCTAGTGGGAATGTGAAATGGTGCTGTCACTGTGGAAAACAGCATAGCAGTTCCTAAAAAAGTTAAACATAGAATTACCATGTGATCCAACAATTCCACTTCTGAGTATATACCACAAATAATTGAAAGTGGGGCCTCAAGGAGATACTTGTTCACCAATGTTCAGAGCAGCGTTACTCACAATAGCCAAAAGACAGAAACAACCCAAATGTCCATCAACAGATACTTGGATAAATAAAATGTGCTATATACATACAATGGAATATTATGTAACCTTAAAAATTAATGAACTTATGCCTTAGCCGGTTTGGCTCAGTGAATAGAGCGTCAGCCTGCTGACTGAAGGGTCCTGGGTTCAATTTCGATTAAGGGCATGCACCTTGGTTGTGGGCACATCCCCAGTAGGGGGTGTACAGGAAGGAGCTGATCGATGTTTCTCTCTCATCGATGTTTCTCTCTACCCCTCTCCCTTCCTCTTTGTAAAAAATCAATAAAATATATTTAAAAAAATTAATGAACTTATGATACATAATACAACATGGGTGAACATTGGAGACATTATACTAAGTGAAATAAACCAGATATAAAATAATAAATACTGTGTGATTCCATTTATATGACTACCTAGAATAGATAAATTGATAGAGATAGGAAGTAGAATAGAAGTTACCAGGTGGGGAGGGGAAAATCTAATCTAATAAAAACATAATATTAAAATTGACCATTTCTTCGGACGCCTAAGCCACGCCCACCAGCCAATCAGAGCAACTGTATGCAAATTAGCCAAACCAAGATGGTGGAGGCCACAGCCCTGGCAGCGTGGGGAGGGAGGAGCGAACTGGCCTGTGGCTGCAGTCTGGATAGAGGGGCAGATGGGGCGATCCCGGCCACAGCGCAGCCAGGTCAGTGGCTGCAGCTGCAGGGTGGGAGAGGCAGAGCGGGAGCAGCCAGCTGGCCCCGCCCCTCGGCTACGGCCTTGGAATGGATCACAATTGTGGGAGGAACACACACACACACACACACACACACACACACACGGAGGCCTAAGCATGTGGATTCCTGGGTGGCAGCCGAGGGGCAGAGAGTAGCCTTGGAAGGAATGGGGGAGGGAGCAAAGCAGGTCAGAGGGAGGAAGTGAAGAAAAAAATTAAGGTGGGAAGGAAGGAAAAGGGGAGGGTGGGCAGGGGTAAAGATAAAGGAAAGAAGGAGTGTGGGAAGGGAAGGAGGGTAGTAGAAAAATGGGAAGAATGATGATGGAACAGAAGTAGGAAATAAGGAGGAAAGAAAAGTTTATAAATGATGAGTCAGTAGGAAAAGTGTTACATAAAGGAGAAAAATTGTGTGAGAGGAAGCCAATAACGAAGTCAAATACAATTGTGCATGAAGGGGTAAGATTAAAAAATAAAGTTAATAGGAGTAACCAGGCCGGCAGGGGAGGGCAGTTAGGAGGATCAGGCAGGCAGGTTAGCAATTAAGAACCAGAGGTCCTGGATTGTGAGAGTCCCCAAGAACTCCATATTGGAGAGGTGCAGGTTGGGCTGAGGGACCGCCCCTCTCCCCCCGCCCCCCGTGTACGAACTTCATGCACCGAGCCCCTAGTAAAAGTAATTATTTAAGGAGTATAGAGTTTCCCTTTTTGGTAATGAAAAAGTTCTGAAATTGGATAGTGGTGATAGTTGCAAAATATTATTCATGTACTTAAAGTCATTGAATTGTATACTTAAAAATGGTTAAAATGGTAAATTTTATGTTATGTATATTTTACCACAAAAATTATAATTGTTGAAAAATGATAAGATTTGAGTTTATAAAGCCATCTCTTTGATATATATTAGAAGTTGAGCTTCTGTATTTGCATGACAGTAAGATTGTATTCAAAATATCAGACCAAGTTGTGAGGGGTGTTGCTGACTGTATGGAATATGAAGATGTCTGGACAGAGAAAGAAAAACACATCAGTATAACTATACCTCTCCAGTCACACACATTCTCCAAATTTGAAAGATTGGAGAATTCAATACAGCAGTAATAAGATTAGTTGAAAGAAGTTACATAAAGCTTCACTGAGGAAACAGAGTTTAGTTTATGCAGATGAGGTAAAAGGATTGGATACGAGTGTAGATTTATTTATTTTTATTTTTTTAAATATATTTTATTGATTTCTTACAGAGAGGAAGGGAGAGAAATAGAGAGCCAGAAACATCGATGAGAGAGAAACATCAGCCAGCTGCCTCCTGCACCCCACCACTGGGCATGTGCCCGCAACCAAGGTACATGCCCTTGACCGGAATCGAACCTGGGACCCTTCAGTTCGCAGGCCGAAGCTCTATCCACTGAGCCAAACCGGTTAGGGCAGATAAGAGTGTAGATTTAAAGCCCCTGATTGCGTGGTGACTCTAAGGAAGGACTGATAATGTCAGTTTGAAGTTCAGATGATCACTCTGTATATATGTGGTTCTTACAATTTGTTCCTATGTAATCATATTATTATCAGAATTGTCGATCTTACTTCTCTGAAATGCTAAATACAGTTTTATTGATGATTCTGGAGGTTATCAACCACAGAAAGTGTTACATTAAATACAGATATTATGGAGTGTATTAATCCAAAATCATTTATACTTTGAGTCCAAAGTCTAGATTAAGCTTTTAACTGCTGTGGCAGTTTTGTATATTTGGCATCTAAATAATTTATAATGTTTAATAGAATCTGGTAAGTGAAATAATTTAGGTATAAATTAAAATGTGTAATAGATTTTGGAATTGTGCTTTTGAGCTAAAACTATACCCAATATTTTGACTAAGTTTGCAAAAACTGGAGATGCATTCCATGTATAATCACACTTTATTATATTTACAAGACTTTAAGATGCATACGCAAGTTTTTCTTGTTACAGTTTTGATTGAGCTGTCAGGAAGTTATTAAAATGCTATAAAAATAAAAAAAATTTATAAGTATAATCTCTAAAATATTTTAGAAAATGTAATTTACTAAATTTTTCAAAGGAATTAATTATTTAAAGTAGTTTAGTCTATCCCATTTGAACTAATTGAACAATCATCAAAGAAAATGTGAAAATAATTGCTCTTTGCTTATTAGTTTTATGGAGTTGAACAAGATTTGTTAGTAAATTAAGAGCTTAAGATAAGCTAGTTTCCTTTATAGTTACAACTTTAATAAAAGTTATCTTATCTAATAAAAGAGTAATATTGAAATTGACCATTTCTATGGGATGCCTAAGCCATGCCCACCAGCCAATCAAAGCAGCTGTATGCAAATTAACCCAGCCAAGATGGAGGCTGGCAGTCATGGAGCTGGAGTAAACAGAGGTTTCCATTGCAGCAGGAGTAAACTGTCTCCCAGCCACCTAGGTTTCCCCTGGCTCCAGGCAACATACTTGCAACATTGTCTCAATTATAGAAGCCTTGAGGCCCGACTACTAAAGCAACATTCTTTCAATTATAGAAGCCATGAGCTGAAGCAGACAGAAGGCTTCGTTTCCAGCCTAGGCCTCGGCTTAAAGGAACAGTGTATCAATGATAGAAGATATAAATAAACCCTAGAAACCTGCTTCCAGCCAGTCTTGCTAGGTCTTTGGGTCAATGGGAGCTGTGGGCAGCCTGAAAGCCTGAAAACGCCCCTCAGCCCGTCACCCAGGCTGGCCACACCCCAATGGGGTGAGGGATCCCACTGGGGGGTTTGGACAGCCTGCAAACAGCCATCAGCCCCTCACCCAGGCTGGTCAGGCATGCCAGCAGGTGGACATCCCCAGAGGGGTCCCAGTCTGCGAGAGGGCACAGGCTGGGCTGAGGAACCTCCCGAGTGCACACATTTTTGTGCACCAGGTCCCTAGTAGTAATATAAAAACAAAGTAATCAAGCATAGTTTTTGCCATGCACCAAGACCTTTTCAAGACATTTAAGAACTAACATGAAAACTACACTAAAATTCCCAACTATCTATTCCCCATTCCCACCTCCACATACATTATCAAGATACAGCCTGTGTTCTTCAGAGGAGAGCTCACCATTACAGAAGTGAGTCAGAAATTTTTGGGAGCTCCTTGGATACAGAATAAGTCAATGTTTCCAGCCAGAAATATACATTGTCTTCTCCTCTTCTTCCTTCTTTTCCTTCCCCTCCTTTTTCTTCTTCTCCTCTTCATTTTCCTTCTCTTTCTCCTTCCCTCCTTCTCCCCTTCTCTTCCTTCTTCTCCTCCCTCACAAAGATAATTTCTCACCATAAAAGATTCACACCATTCTCAAACTCTTTGCTCACCCAATTTTCTGTTGGCAATTCCACAAAACAATGCCTTGCAGGTTGAATTGATTTTAAGTCAAGGAAGGGCTATTCTGGAAAGTATCAATTTTATGATTTTGCCTGTTAGATTGATTATACTTTTGAAACTCGGAAATAATTTGAATGGTGGAAAAAATGCCAAGAAGG
>PVJC01025245.1:0-24885 GCA_004026665.1 Murina feae | reverse complement strand
TCAGAGCCGCTGGGAGCTTGTGGCTCTCTCCGTTTTGGAAAAGAACCACGGCCTCCGGTATCTGCCCTTCCCCGAGCCCGTGCGCGCGCCTCCGTACCTCTGTACTTTGCTTCCGCTGCTGCTCTGAGTCTCAGACTCTTCTCTGGTTGTAGGATTTACACTCAGCCAGCCGTCCTGCGGGTGTGAGTGGTGTCCGTGTATTCTTTTCGTGGTTTTTCTGAAATAGTTGTTCACAGCTGCATATGCGGTGTCTACCCTATGCCGCCATCTTGTTTCCCCCAATAATTAAACTCTTAACAAAATTTCAGGGAATAAGTGCTATGAAGAAAATGGGAATCCAAACTTGATCAAGTCCTTATTATATGGAGTTAGAAGAATTGGAAAGAATCCTCTGAGGAGATGATATTTGAGTAATGGGATGGATGAACTGAGGGGTAGAGATTTATTTTTGTCATGGCCAAGTGCCATCTTTTCTTCCTCCCAAGACTTTAGAAAGAAAATGGAATAAGAGAAAAATGAATCAGCTCTGGGAAATTATCCCAAGCTCCAGAGTTCCCATTTAGAGATCTTGCTGCTATGTAATATGGAAGTTATAAGAACTGTGGGAAAGCAGAGATGTTTTTTTGCTGGTCCCAAGGTGGGTCTGTGTGAATAAGGGTTGGGTTCAATGTTCCCTGACTTGCACGTCATTGGGAATGCCATTATATCATACTAGAGGCCTGGTTCATGACATTCATGCACTGGGGGGAGGGTGTGTCCCTCAGCCTGGCCTGCACCCTCTTGTAGTCCAGAACCCTGAGGGGTCCTTAGCGTTCCTGTGGAGGCTGGAGAGGCTCCCTCCACTGCTGCTGCACTCACCAACTCTGAGCCCGGCTTCTGGCTGAGCAGTGCTCCTATTGTGAGAGAGCACTGACCACCAGGGAGCAACTCTTGCATTGAGCATCTGCCCCTTGGGGGGTCTGTGCTTGACATAGTGATTGGCCTTCTGCTGTTTGGTCAATTTGCATATTAGGGTTTTATTATATAGGATGATACAGTTAACCTAAGAAGAAATAGAACAACCCCAGAATATTTAGGGGCTGATTGACTCAGTTTTTAAATGTTGTATCCTCAGTCCCCTAAAGAAGGCACTTTCAGTGGGGTAAACACAAGGAAAGTTTTCTTCACTCCAATACAGAAGAATCTGCCATCCATTTCTCACAGTGAGCCTTGAGCTGGATTTGAAGAGGCAATATTTCGGTCTGTCTTTCTGCAGAGCATAATAGTAGGGGCAACTCATCTAATCATCAGGAGGAAACAGTTTCTCATCCTAATCTGTCTCCCTTCTCTCTTGAGAGCAGGACCAGTGGAGCAGTGCCACCTCTCTTTTGATACCTGAGTTTCACAAGGAGCAGAAACAAGGACTAAATGATGAGCAATCACTAAAGTGCCACTGAATTTTGTCTCCTTGGCTTCCCAGGCTCCGAGGAACTACACCATAGCCTCTTTGCTACCTTCTTCCTCTTCTACTCAGTGACATTAATGGGAAACACAGTCATCATTGTGATCATTTGTGTTGATAAACGTCTACATTCCCCCATGTATTTCTTCATTGGCCACCTCTCTGTCTTGGAGATCATGTTCACATCCATTACCATTCCAGTCATGCTTCGGGGGTTGCTGCTCCCCAGGATGCAGGTAATATCTCTGGCTGAATGTGTCATCCAGCTCTTCCTGTACCTTTCAGTGAGGACCACAGAGTTTGCATTACTAGGAACAATGGCTGTGGACCGGTATGTGGCTGTGTGTAACCCTTTGAGGTACAACATCATTATGAACAGTCACACCTGCATCTTGGTGGTAATTGTGTCATGGGTGTTTGGCTTCCTTTCTGAAATCTGGCCAGTCTATGCCACGTTTCAGCTGACCTTCTGCAAATCTAATGTGTTAGACTATTTTTATTGTGACCGAGGGCAAATTCTCAAACTTTCCTGTGATGACAGCCTTTTCACAGAGTTTATTCTTTTTATAATGGCCATTTTCATCATCATTGGTTCTCTGGGACCAACAATTGTCTCCTATACTTACATCATCTCCACCATCCTCAAGATCCCCACTGCCTCTGGCAGGAGGAAAGCCTTCTCTACCTGTGCCTCCCACTTTACCTTTGTTGTGATTGGTTATGGCAGCTGCCTGTTCCTCTATGTGAAACCCAATCAAAGGCAGGCAGTCCAGTACAATAAGATAGTTTCTCTGCTGATTGCCGTGGTAACTCCTTTCCTGAACCCTTTCATCTTCGTTCTCCAGAATGACAAAGTCAAAGAGGCCCTTAGAGATAGTGTGAAACGTTCCTGTCAACTTTTCAAGCATTAACTCTTCTCTTAGTTTTGCGTGGGGATATGATCCCTACTTGAGAATTTTTAGTAACTTAAGAAATCCTATTTACTCTATCACAATTATCATCATTATAGAAATCAAACAATGTGTACCATTCCTGATCATGCTATGGAAGCAGATAAGGCAGGTAACAATGAAACCCACTCTCTGCCCACTAGAATCTCATGGCTTCAGATACTCTTTATTTCTACTGATGAACTCATTGTGGTGTGGGAGAAAATAAAGAAAGCAAATGAGCACTTTTGTGTAGAGTTTGATTAGCCCAATTCATTTGCTTATAATTCATTTCTGAAAATAAATTACTTGGGGGGGGGAAGGTAGGAAATGAAGAGGGAGGCGAAGTGAGAGATGGCATATCAGAGTACAAAGGAAGAGATGCTCGCTTTGTTTATTTATCAAATGTTGCTAGTTGCTTGTTCTATAATTTTATGTGATTTGTTGAGGAGATGAACATATGCATGTTGAATATGCCATAGTTCTCTCTTTTTCTGGTTGCATGTTTTATTATCCTGGCCCCACAGTTAAATATAGTGTACATACATTTTTCTACAGAAACAGTGGAGAGTAGTGACATGGAGATTCCAGTGCTTCTCATTCTCAAAATCTTTGTGCTACAAAGAAGATGGAAATATTTGGGTATAAGAATGAGATAAAGTCTGTTTTGCTAAACTTCAGGATATCATTCAGACCTTTCCTCTTTGTGGCATGTATGGGGATAGGCACAAAAGGAGAGAGGCTCACTGCTCTCATATATAGTTTCTTTGGTTCTTCAACATGTTGACCCAGGATTCTTCTCCCTTCCTTTCTTGCCCTTTGTTTGTTCACTAACTTTTCTGTTTCTTCTTCCTCTCTCCCTTCATTCACCAGTCTTCATGTTTCTTTTTTTCCTTCCTCCCATTTCACCATGAGCCAAGGCTCTTACCTCCTTCTGATAAGGTGTTCCTATTCCTCCTCTCTTCTTTCATCAACATTTCCATTCTTTTTCTTAACTCCAGTGATGCAGTGTTCCAAAATGCCTCTATGAATGCCCTGGTCATGTTTTCTCAGATGAACCTAAGGAGAGTAGGAAATTCCTGTAGCTGAGTGTAGAATATGAGAGAAGAGAATTTTGGGCCAGGAGCTACTAATAGGATATCAGACATCTCTTGTGTCAAAGCCCAGGTTTTTCTATTTGGTCTTTGATTCTGAATGAAGAAAGATCACTATCTGTATTTGTCTGTCATAACAAAACCCCACAGACTAGACACATTAAACAACAAAAATGTATTTTTCCTAGTTTGGAAATTTGGGAAGTTCAAGATCAAGGCCAATTCAGTTTCTCTTGCAGCGTCTCTTTGTTTGCTTGTAGGCGACCGCCTTCTCTCTGTGTTCTCACATGGCCTTACCTTGGTGTGTGGATATTGGGACAGAGCCATCTCTGTATCTCTTCTTATAGGAACACTAATCCAATCAGAGCCCCACCTAAATGACCTCATTAACCTTAATTACTTTATTAGAGGCTCCATTTCCAAATACAGCTGCACTGGAACTCACAGATTCAACATATGGATTTTGATGAGGAACACAGACGTTTAGTTGATAATACTGTCATTCTGTCCCTGCCCTGCAATTCAAGCTATACTCAACTAGAATGTCCACTTCATGTTTACACTGGGTGCTGGAAGACAGATAGGTTTGTCCTCTGGGGTCTCTCATTTCCCCAGCTGCAGGTGTCTACTATACAAAAATGGGGGGAAAATCCTCACTCAAACCCCCTCTACTATATACATACCTTGAAGCCTCAATAGCTTCTTGTTCTATTTATTTTTATCTGCTCCTCACAACTAAACACAGACATAATCAGATATTAAAAAGCAAATACTAATTGTAGGCTTTTATTTGAACTCCCTGTTTACATATAATTAGTATACTACAAAATAAGTCTTATATATAATTTGAGGTATGTCAGATTGAATGTGTTGCAATTTTCACTTAATTTAAACATTGGCCTCTGTTAACATTCACTTTGTCATATGGTCATAATAACAAGAACAAAACTGGAGACATTGCTGCTTCTAACCAGCAAAGTTTTAATAGTTTCTCCATGTAAAAATTACTTGATAAAAGTAACATGCTCACCCAGATAGTATCTGATACATATCTTTGAAAAGACGTTTACTTTTTCTGTTTTACTTCCATATGTATTTCTCTATATTCATACTTAATGAGGCATAAATATGGTGTATATCATGACAATAAAATGTTAAATTTTCTGATTTATATTAACGTTTGTTATTAGAAGATAAGGAATAAGAATGGAATAGTATGTAATTACAACTCCTATGCTTTCTGTAAACCACCATATATATTTACTAGAGGCCCAATGCATGAAATTCGTTCAAGAGCAGGCCTTCCTTCCCCGGCTGCTGGCACCAGCTTTCCTCTGGCACTCAAGACCTGGGCTTTGCTCCAGCCACCATCAGGCACCCAGGACCTGGGTTTCCCTCTGGCCCTGGCTTTTTTCGGAAGGATGTTTGGAATGACATTTGGTTTAATTAGCATATTACTCTTTTATTATTGTGGATTGTTTGTGCCTAATTAAAATATCCCAATATCTTATTAATATTAATAATAATTTTCAAAATTAACAGAAACACAACTTGACTCAGGATCCTTTGACTCCAAAGTATGATCTTAACCTCTCTGTTATTTTGTTCCATGAACATCAGCATTTTTTTCAGTAGACACTGAATGTAACTTTTATATTATTTGATTGAGTTTTATTTATTCAATAAGCTACCTAATGTATGTAAGAAACTGCTAAATGCATTGGGAGCATTTGGATAGAAGGGGCATTATTGAATGTATACTAAGTTTCTTAAAATTTCTCTATATTTTTATTCAATCCTGGCAATAACCTGTGAGGTAAGTAGAATTATGTTCATTTAGCAAATACGAAAATAAAGGTTCAAAGAAGTTAAGTAATTTGCTAAAGGTTACTCATTCACCAAACATATAAGATTCATGGCAAAAGGTACAACTCTAGGAATACTAAATGTTGACATGAATGTAGGATAGCAGGAGTTTTTATTCATTTCTGAAGGGAATATAAAATATTATGGCCCAAATGACCAGATTGTAGCAAAATTAGTAAATATAAACTTGCATTTGCTCTGGCTAATATTCAAGTTTGTTGATTCTTTCTTCAGCTGTGTTGGGTTTACTGATGAGCCCATGAAAGGAATTTTTCATCTCTCATACAATATTTTTCTATTTATAATATTTTTATTTGATTCTTTCTTATTGTTTTTACCTTTCAGCGAAAATTCCTCTCTTGCTTATGCATGTTGTCTACCTTTTCTACTACATCATTTAATATGTTAATTATAGTTATATTTCTTTTGCATTAAGTGAATATTTTCTAGTATAACACTTTAAATTCTTAATTGATTATTTTCACTTTTTTTATGTTACTTTTTTTTTTAGTGAATATTCTTGGGCTTACCATATTCATCTTCATTTAGAATTGACTTCAGATATACTAATGATGCCAGTTAGATGTGGAACATTGCTCCTATATGGCTCTGAGCCCACCTCACTTTTTAGTTATTATTATACATATTACATTTATATAACAACAAACCCAATAATACATTGTTACAATTAGTACACTATATGAAGGTGAAGAAATATATATATGGCACTTGTTATATAAACTTATTTACCCTTTCTTTTTCTCTTCATTTATTTCTCAGATTCAAGTTGCTGTTTGGTGTGATTTTTTTACTCCTTTTTGCACTGTTATTGACAAATACATTTTAGCTCTATGTGTTATCCACTTAACAATGCAATTATATATTTACTAGAGGCCCGATGCATGAAATTAATGCAAGGGGCTCAGCCCTTGCAGCCCCAGCTGCCTTGGCTGGCCCTCAAAGCTCCAGCTGGCCCCCACAGCTCCTCAAAGCCCCGGCTTCATCCAAAAAGTCTTCTGGATGGTCATTCTGCTGTTCTGTTTAATTAGCATGTTAGCTCTTTATTATATAGGATTATATAGGATTGTTTTATACAGATGCTTTTTAAGTAAGTTAAGAGGAGGCAGGAGAAGAAATATGCATTTTACCATCTTTTATAATTATAAAATTACCTTTGCTAGTGCTTCATTTTTATGTGTGTGGATTCTAATTACTATTTGGGGTCACTTGCATTTAGTTGGAAGAACTTCCTTCTTGTAAATTGTGTTTGCTAGCAGCAAGTTCTGTGTTTTATTTATCTGCAGAGTCTTTTGTCTCATTTTGCTTGAAAGACAGTTTAGCTAGAGATAGAATTGTTGATTGAGCATGTTTTTTTCTTTTAACACTTTCACTATATCATTTCACTGCCTTCTGGTTTTAATTGTATTTGATGAGAAGTTATCTATTATTGAAGTTACTCATACATGAGAAGTTGTTTTTCTCTTGTTGATTTGAAGATTTTTTTCTTTAAAATATGTTTTTATTGATTTCAGAGAGAGGAAGGGAGAGGAAGAGAGATATAGAAACATCAATGGTGAGAAAGAATCATTGATTGGCTGCCTCCTGCATGCCCCCTACTATGAATTGATTTCGAAACCTAGGGCCTGTGCCCTGACCGGGAATTAAATTGTGACCTTCTGTTTCATAGGTCAATGCTCAACCACTGATCAACACCAGCCAGGATGAAGATTTTTTATTTGGCTCTCAGCAATTTTACTTTTTTACTATTTACTATGTGTGTGTGTAATTGTTCACATTTGTCCTACTTGAAATTTATTGACCTTCTTGGTTGTGTAAATTAATTTTTTAATTATTTGAGGATATGAAAAATTTTATATAAAGTTTTATCCATTATTTCTTTGAACATTTTTTACACTACTTTGTATCTCTCTCTTCTTCTGGATTCTCCATTACATGTGCACTGGTACCCTTAATGGAGTCCCATATTTCTCTGGGATTCTGTTCATTTTTCTTTATTTTTTTTCCTTTCTCTTCTTTGCATTGTAAATTCCTATCAATCTATTTTTAACTTTACTAATTAATTCTTCTGTCAGTTAAATATCCACTGTTAATCTCTTTTACTGAATTTTTCATTTAACTTATTTTACTTTTTGACTCTAGAATTTCCATTTGGTTCTTTTTATAATTTTGAACTCTCTTGGTATTCTCTATGTGGAGAAACATTGTCATCATACCTCTATTTCTTTTAATATGTTCCTTTAATTCTTTAAATATATTTATAATGACTACTTTAAAGCCTATGGCTCATTTTCATTTTCATTTCATTAAGTTCGGACTTCGTTACAGAGGTAGTTTTTGTGGTCAAAGTTTCAGGTTTATTCTGATTCTGTGCTTCATTTCTTAGCAATCTCTTTCTCTGGTTCTTTCTTTTAAATTAGCTGGTCTGTAGTTTGCCTTGTATTTCTAATAAAGCTGTCAGCCTCCTCCTTTGCTTACCACCAAAGCTGTCTTGTTTTTGAGAATGCTCTTGGGCTCTAACTTTCCTTCACTGTTTCAAGTAAGGTCAGTTTCTTCAGAGCTGGTTCTCCCTCTGGGCAAAATATCTGAGCCATGAATCTGGAGCCAGGGGTGGGGATATGGCGCCCTCTCTCTAAGTGATAGCCCTGCTTTAGTTGCAGGGTGTTGGAGAGTAGCAGTAGCCTTTGACCTTCTTGGCTTGCCTCTCCTGTTGTGGAACCTCCACCCTGAGTGAGCAGGAGGGAAGGTGATTAGGACCCTAGTATTCTCAGTGTGCTGTTCTAGGTGCAGCCTCTGCTCTAGGAATGGAAACTGAATAGAAGCAGAAAGTGTTAGTTCCCTGTTCTGCACTCTCCTTGAAATTAGCCTCTGCAACATGTGGTAGTGGAGGAGGAGGGATGAGAAGTGCTTACCATCTGCCTCTTCAGGGAAGATACTGTAGCCCTTGATTTGGAGCTGAGGGGAAAGGGAGCCCATTGTTCTTGGTTGCACCTGCCTGGAGTGGTTTGTCCATCACACTGAGCTGGGAGCAGGGAGGAAGGTAGTGAACCATGGCTTAAGTGCCAAAGACTCTTGTTCTTGCTGTGTTTTAAATTTTATAAATAAATGTTTCTTTACTTGCTATATGCCTTTAATACAACTTCTAGAGACTTTAAGTATCTTTTTAAAATCATAATTTCTACAAATTATACTTGTTTAGCCAGCCAGTCTGCCAAGTTCCCCTGTCAATCATAGTTATTTTGAAGATCCTTACTTGATAGTTCTGATATCTGGATCTGCCTTGAGTTAAGTCCTGTTGCTTTCTCTCTTGAAAAATTGATTGTATTCTCTGCTATGGGTGTGTATTATGAGCCTTTAAATTAAATGCTGCACATTGTATGTAGAACCGTTGAGTCTGATGTAAATAGTCTTTATGTCTGGAAATGGACAATCCTTTTCTTTGGTCCAGTTGTAAGCTCGAAGGGTTCTGTTCACCTGATGAGTAAATTGAGCTGGACTGTAGATATTTTGCTGCTTTTAGTGAACCACATGCTTCAAATCCCATTAGTGGTGGGTTGCTGTTGTCTTGGTTGTAGTGTCTACACTGGGTATACGCAATGCTGAATTAACATAAAACAATATCACCTTAATACTTTATATCTATAAAGTGTTTTATAATCATCACAGTGCTATCAGAACCATTTGTGACATTGTCAATCTTTCCTTGCCCTGGCCAGGTAGATATATTTGTGTGGGGGATAATCCCTGCTCCTGGTCTTTGTGCTTAGATAGCCAGGTGTTGGTGAAACAATTTTTTTACTATTCTTTCTCCCCAAATTATTCTCTATTGTTCTCAAAACTATGAATGCGTATGGTTTAAAACAGAGTTTCCCACAAAATCACTTGCTGAAACAAATGTGTTCTTCATTTCCCTAGACTTCCATATGGCTCCCCCCCTCCAGCCTCCCCACATGGTTAGGGCTAGATACCATTCTTTGAGAGGTGGTCAGGTTTTAAATCAGATTTATCTTCTTCATCGCTACATAAGACTTTTTTTTTTTTCTAGAATTAAGGAAAAGGAAACTAAGTTTTTTTTTAAAAAAAAAAACAAAAAACTTTTGCTTTTACTGCTTACTTTTTTTGCTGAGGATAACAAGAACTGTTCTGATTTTTGTGAAGATTAATCAGAGCTGTAACCCTACACACACAATCAGTTAAGTTGTTTATCTACAGCTCCTTTGAAATTTGCTTGCTGTTGGAATCTTCTGTCAAGTTATATTTGTATCAAGATCTGTCTCTCACCAGATTAAAAAAAATTCTGTCTTCTCTAAGGTGACTTTTTGAAAGGTACTGTGGAAGTGAAAGTGTCCTCTGAACCGGGTCACTATAGCTCTCCCCAGCTACTGTGAGAGTTGGCTGCGAGGGCTTAGAACTACCCCTTCTTCAGAGACTTGTCCTTGGCTGGAAAGGAGGTGTCCAACCTGCCCTCCTCCAGAGAAAGATGGACTGAATGACAGAAAGGTACAAAAAGCCATTCCATTTCTCTCTACGTGAGACCAACTCTATGGGGCAATTCTTTTCTCAGAGGTCCCATGGGATCGGACTGAATTATTTTCTGATTCAGATCACCCATTGGATTCTCTTTCTTCCCTTACCCTGTTCTGTTCCCCTCAGCCTCCCTTCCCAGACAGGACTCCCACAGTCAGTCACTTCCCCAGGAATCCCTATTTTAGTCTGGGTTTCTAAGGAATGCCAGGTCAGCTGGCATTGGACTTTGCCCTGAAAGCAGATACAAATGAAGGGTGTCTGGAGGAGGATCACTTGCTGGTCAAATGAGAGTAGGAAACTGTCCCTGGCAGTTTAGACACATCCTAGAATGTTATCACGGATGCAACTGTTGGGATTTTTTCGCTTTGGTGGGCTATTATTTGAGAGATTCATGAAAAAGATTACTCCCAATAAATTCAATAAAAATTTAAAAAACAGCAGCAGGCGGGCTGGCATGGCTCAGTGGTTGAGCATTGACCTATGAACTAGGAGATCACAGCTCAATTCCAGGTCGGGCCACATACGCAGTTTGTGGGCTTGATCCCCCCAGTGTGGGGTGTGCATGAGGCAGCCAATCAATGATTCTCTCTTTTCATTGATGTTTCTATCTCTCTCTTTTGCTCCCTCTCCCTTCATCTCTGAAATAAATAATAGTATATTAAAGAAAAATAAAAACAAGCAACATAAAAAAGAGAATTGCTGAAGTAAATTGATATGAACATGGTCCTCTATAAGCAACGGTGACATTTTGTGTCTTGGCCTTTGAAGGTTTTACACTTCATCAAACTTCTGTATGTAGGATCACTCCAGGACTCAGGCCTGATTTTGTTTTGAAAAAATTATTTGCTTTCTTTATCTTCCCCCGTCAAAACTTTCATACCCTTGGTTTCCTATTCATTAGTCCTTCCATCTGGAAGTAATAAATCTACTTTTTGGATTCCCATTAGGATTTACATGTGTGACAATGGGTTCTTGTGTTAGCCATTCAAATACTTGACTTTCTAATGGTTGCTTACTAGAGCACTGCATCTCTGGGGCTGGAATGCCAGACCAATGGAGGGTGGTTGGGAAGGTGGGGAGTCATGAAATTCCACCACTGATTCTACCTATATTTAAATTACTTATGAGTGTTAAAAACAACCTCATCCTGGGCTCCAGCAGTTATATTCCCATGTAAGCTACTTCTGGGGAAGACTGTTGCCTTTTGTCCAATCACCTAATGTCAAATCACCTTATATAAACTAACAACAAGATCAATAGTTTCTATCTCTTGGTAAAAATTGTACTATAATAAAAAAGTATGAATCTATCATGAAATTAACATTGTTTTTAGGCCAAATAAAAATATATTTCTCATGTATACATATTGACATCCTTCATATGTTTGTGGACACTATTGTGATAAAATGCAAATCTTTAAAAGTGACACTGAATCTATAATTGCTTTTAGTATGTGTTTCTTTCAAGTGAGGATATGAAACATAATCACTGTTACATGGTTACTTGAACTATTGCCATTATGAATCTGTAAGCTGAATGGGAACTGGATGGATACACATGGATTAAGGGCTAGAGGAATCTAGTGGCATCAGATCCTAGAGATTCCAATGTTTAGTGAATAGAATTTTGACCCAGATGAAAGAAGAATGCCAAGTATGGAAAGGTGATAAGATTGGAGAGCCAGATTCTACTGTCAATTTGGCCACTGCTTTGACCAGCTCTTTTTTCATTTCTGTTTCCTCTTAAACTTATCTATTCATGATTTATAAACACTTTGGGCTGCAGCCCAAGAATTAGCATTTCTCTTCTGGGCTCTCACAATACTTATAAGTAGGAAACCCCTTATCACAATGTGTTACAAGTAACTATACTATTTCCACTCTTACACAGATGGAGAAATCTCAGGTAAAATCTCAGGGGCCAGGTATCGACAGGTTTGGGGCACCATTATTCTGTCTGTCAGCTGGTATTTTGGATCATCTATCCCAACATTGTAGGTTGGATAAGAGCTGACACTTCAGGTTCTCAGCTGTTAAGTTCCCTCTGCTAATCCACCATGGGGCTAACTCCCCTTGGCATCTGCTCAAGCACCCTAGACACTGAGATTGTCATGACTCACCACTTAAACTCATGGAGTAATCAAAGAGGAGCACTTAGTTATTGTTATTGATAAGAACAATCCCATTCATTGATAGGTAGTTATTGAGCACCTACTTTGTGCCAGAGTGCACTTTATTCAGCTCCAAACTTTTGTCTTTGATTATGAGAACTTCATGATCTTTAAAAGTATATTTTTGAGTCTTAGAATCTCAGAGTTGGTAGGATCCTCACAGGTCCCTCCAGCCAATCCTCTACCCTGTGCATGGTTCCCTGCTGAGAGCAGCTCTTTCTGCTTTTCTGATCAGAATGCTGAACTATGAGTCAGGAACCCAGTAAATTACTTTGGCAGCCACTCTGTCTGGATGTCGGGTTCATTGTATGTAAATAAGCTGACATTCTCTGGCCCTTGTTAATATCACTAGTCTTTCTAATCTCTTGTTTTCCCACCCTCAGATATGGCACTCTCCCTGCTTCAGAAAAAAAGGCATTTTTCACCCTGACATTTTTCTAAGCTGGTTCTTCTTTTTCTCTCTTCCTCCTCCTCTTTCTCTCAATCTCTGTCTCATTCTCCCTTCCTTCATCCCTCCTTTGCCTTTATTCCAGAGATATTTTTTTGCATTCAAAAATATCTGAAAACAGCATAACCCTAGGTTTACAATATATGCTTTAAAAAAATACATTTCATATGGTTCAAATGGCTTAAACGTAAATAGTAACAAGTGGAATTTTTGTGTGTAATGACCTTGGGATATGAACGTAGGCTTTTCGAAGGAAAACACAGGTCCCAGGGTACTAAGACTGTTAAATGTATGTAAGAAAAAAATATTTATATAGAGAAAGATATAAAAATAAAAACATGACGTAAAGGCTTGCTTGATTTATATATAGGGTATCCCTCCCAACATGTATAAGACAATTTGAATAATTATAAAGGCATTGTTTTATTAAAATACATTTCATTTTCAAAACTGAGCTATCAGCTGTTAAAGTGTATATGCTTTTTTCGGGGACAAGTTCTCTTGCAAACCAATAAGTTCCCTGAAGAGAAATATAAAATTAATATGAAGATTCAAATTAAAAATTAAAGAACAGAAAATTTAACAAGAATATATATTTTTAAAAGAATGTTTTTCAGAAACTATGCTGAAAATATAGCAGTGGACATGGTCTCTTCCCAGATGGAGCATATTTGATGAAGACTGATGTCACCACATGAAATGAAAACATGTATACAATGCACATATATGCACAGACATGCACTAATACACACACACACACACAATTACAAGTAGTGAATCATCTCGAGAAAGGATGAGGTTATCTTGGGTCTGAGAGTGATCCTTAGGACAATTCCTGTGGAGGAGTGAGGAGATTCTGGGTGGAGGTGGAGGTTGAGCTGTGATGGATTGTGCCAGGGGCTTCTATGCCTCGAGAGCTCTAAAGCAATGATGGCCCTGACAGGTGGTCCTGACTCGTGTCCCTGATGAAAACACAGGGCCTGGACATTTACATCTACAGGCCACTGGGTATGGGCTGCCTTAGGGGAAGGGCTACAATCTCTGGGTGGAGGGAGGAATGTTTCTTTGTCTGAGTGCAGTTTCTGGGGGTAACTTCAGCTGTGAGCTGAGTGAATGACAACCTGGGTCCTGAAGGGGGTTTGGCAATGCACACAGCATCTACAACAGGGTGTTTGGAGAGCAGCTGGCAGGGAACCTGAGCTTGTCTGTGGAGGTTAGGAAACGCCTCTACAAGAGAGTGATCATAAGTGACAGTGGGTGGAAATGGAATGAGCACTCCGTGAAACAGAGCCGAGTGAGGGAATGCCTGCCAAGGAAGTCTGCAAGAATGTCAGTATTTCTGGGCAGCGGGCAGAGGAGGATGAGTAACTCACAGCAACATTAGGGAAACACATTTCTAGAAGCCATGCAGGCCTTGCAGGAATTTGGGCTTTATCCAAAGGGCAGTGAGAAGGTGTCAATCAGAGGAGAGACCTGATGCCATCTGTGTTTTAAAAGCTCACTGAGGTTGGTATGTGAGAACAGAGTAGAGAGAGAAAGGCCAGGGTGGACCTGGAGGCTTTTGACATGCAAGGCAGGATCCTTTCCTCTCATTTCCTCTTTTGGGCATAGGGACTCAGAATTTGGGGTTATAACCCTACTACCTAGATCGTCAAAATGACTTTTTCTTTCTCTGGGCCAGGATGACTTCCCTTCTTGCTTGTGTCCCCAGAGTGATTATGTGGGAAAGCCAGATATAGACATAGCATGGCCTTGAGGTTGAGCCAAGTTGGAATTTGGACATTTACTAGCTTTACTCGCCTATAAAATCCAGGAAGGAAGCTACATTTAGGTACTGAGGCTGGTGTAGCCTATAACTACTCATGATGTTATCTGTAAAGGGTTGATTCTGACAAAAAGTTTAGGTTTGAAGAGGGCTCCATGACAAGGGGTAAGGAGTGGAAAGCCTCTGCAGGGATTCAAAGAGTAGCTGCATTTCTGCTCCTCACTTCTTAACTTTGGGCAAGATGGAGAAGAAAGGAAAATGATAGCATGTCCAACAATGCCCTGATGTTTCAGATGAGAAAACCAAAGCTGCGGGCTGAAAGCTCACACTGAATATGACGCAGCTAAGAAGTAAGAAAAGGAAGGAGCATGCCTGGTTCCAGTTTCAATGGCTCATCTATGATTTTGCATTGTCTTGGGATCCTTTCACTTTCACCAAAGATATTACACTTTATAGCTCAATCTAATAAGCTCTACTGGTGAAAGATCTCTATCTTCCTTTTTTTTTTTTTTTAATGGGTTAAAAAACTGTGGTACATCTACACAATGGAATACTCTGCCGCTATAAAAAAGAAGGATCTTTTACTATTTGCAACAGCATGAATGGAACTGGAGAGCATTATGCTAAGCGAAATAAGCCAGTCAGAGAAAAAGAAAGATCACATGATCTCACTCATATGTGGGATATAATGATCAACATAAACTGATGAACAAAAATAGATCCAGAGAGAAATGGCAGCAGAGGTTGGAGGGGAGGGTTAGAGATCAACCAAGGAACTTGTATGCACACATATTAGCATAACCAATAGACACAGACACTGGGACATTGGGGGCTTGTCCTCGGAGGTAGGAATGGCTGGAGGGGGGGTCAACTGGGGAAAAAGGAGACATATGTAAAACTTTAGACAATAAAAAAATTAAAAAATGAATTTATTGAGGTGACATTAGTTAAAAATATTATACAAGTTTCAGGTATATAATTATACACTGTCTTCCTTTTTATAAAGAAACACTCCTACTCCCTTAAGAAGTATTTGCAGAAAGTTACTGAAAAAGTTGATAGAGTTTGGCTAAAGAGATACCTGTTTGGGGAAGGGTCTGGAAATTACTTGTCACACTCTGACATCTTTTACAGTTACTTAAATCCTCTCCTCTTCCTTAGGTTTTTTAGTTTCTCCATCTCTACCCACCCCACAACCAGATTCTACTTCTCTCACTTTGTCTACTTTTCTAATACCTTCTGATTCACTCCAGTGGTATCTTTATCCTTTACCAGACTTTACCTCATTTCCCTCTTCAGCAAGTTCCAGTGAGGAACTATTTCCTGTGTTATATACTTAGAATTTATTTAAAATATATATTTTCACTCCAGTTGGTGTGGGTCAGTGGTTGAGTGTCGACCCATCAACCAAGAGGTCACCAGTTCCATTCCTGGTCAGGGCATGGGATTTTTCAGGCTTGATCCCCAGTAGGGAGTATACAAGAGGCAGCTCATCAATGGTGTATCTCTCTCTTAGTTGTTTCTGTCTCTCTGTCTCTCTCCCTACCACTCATTCAAAGGAAAATAATATTTTCATCTTCATTAAGGTTAATTTTTGTACAATAAATGCAGCTCTTTTAAGTATAAGTTTCAATGAGTTTTTACAAATTTTTACACACATAAAATCACCACCAAAACCAAATTCTGAAACATGTTCTTCAGTCAAAAGGTTTTTTTATGCCTCTCTCAAGGCAGTCTTCATCTCCAACTCCAGCCTCAGGCTACTTTCTATTATTATAGAGTCGATTTTTCATTTCTTGAGTTTACTATGGAATTACAAAGGATTGACTTTATGTTTGATTATTTTGTTCAATAAAGTGCTTTAGAGACTTACCCCTGGTGATGCATCTATCAATAGTTCCTTTCTTTTATTGGCTGAGAAGTGTTAGTGTTCAACTGTATGGAGTTTCCACCATTTATTAATGCATTCACTGATTGTCATTTGGGTTGTTTGAAGTTTGTTATGAATAAAATTGCACCAACATTCATAAACGTATCTTTGTGTGGCTATACATTTTCATTTCTTGGAAAAATATCTAAGAGTGAAATGGAATTACAGGCTTGTAAGGTAAGTGTGTGATTACCAGTTGTTGTTTATATCGTTGTCCATTCCCACCAGCAATGTATGAAAGTTCCAATTGTTTCACATCTTTATCAAAAGTTAGTGTGGCTAAAAACAATTGAAGACATATTTTTGGGTCTCTGTGTAAGTTTTCTATTGTATTGGTTCCAAAGAGCCATAGAGCTACATGATATTATGTCAAAAGCATAGTCTTTATTACTGTATCTTTATAGTAAATTTATTTTTTCCTGATTTATTTCATTAGTTTTTTTATTTTAAATTACAGTTAACATAGAATATTATATTACAGTTTCAGGCGTACAACATAGTGATTAGACATTTACAGAACTTACTATAGTAAGTTTCTAAGAAAGGTATTGTGAGTTCCTCAGCTTTGTTCTTCCTTTTGAAAATTATTTGGGCTATTCTATGTTTTCACATTTGCATAGAAAACTTAGAGTTAGCTTTTTAATGTTAACAAAAAGCTTCCTGGGATTTTTACTGAATCTATAGTTGGGAGAGAACTGACATTTTAACAGAATTGTGTCTTCTGATTCATGAAAATAGAATGTGCTTCATCTACAGGTCTTTAGATTCTCTGAGCAATGTTTTATAGCATTAATTGAATAAGTCTTGCACATAATTTGCTAAATAGATCTCTTAATTTTTTCATGTTTGTGAGTTCTCTTGTAAATTTTATTTCTATTTCCGATGTTCCTTGCTAGTGTATAGCAATACAATAGATTTTGTATATTGAACCTTTATCCAGTGACCTTGATAATCACTTATTAGTTCTAGTAGCTTTCTTTTGTGGACTTCTTAGGATTTTCTACATATACATTATGTATCTCTAAATATATAATCTATTTCTTTATTTCCTGACTATGCTTTTAATTTAATTTAATTTCCTTTTTTCCTTGTTCTTTATCTTAAAGGGAAAGATTTGGTTTTTCATCATTAGGTTTATGTTAGCACAAGGATGTTTGGTCAATGCTATTCATGAGTTTGAGGAAGGTCACTTTAATTATTGGTTTGATCAGGGTTTTTAATCCGTGTGTGTTGATTTTTGTCAAGTGCTTTTTCTTATTGGAATGATCATGTAGTTTTCTCTTTAATTCTGTTAACATTGTGAACATACTGATTAATCTGCTAGTGGGGAACTGACTTTTCATTTCTGGAATAAAATTATTATTTGTTGTGGCATATTATTCTCAAAATCCAGATATATGTTTTGTGACTTTCTTTATGTATTGGTAGATTTTATTTTCTAACTAGAGGCCCAATGCACGGATTCATGCGCCAGGGGGATCCCTGGCCTGTGGTGTTTGGGCCAAAACCCATTCATTCTCTGACATCTCCTGAGGGATCCCAAAGGCTGAGAGGGCACTCTGCAAAGTTGCTGTGGCTCGGCAGTTCCTGCGTTGATCATCTGCCCCCTGGTGGTCAGTGCGTATCATAGCTACCAACCAGATCACTTAGGCTTTTATATATATACCAGAGGCCCAGAGCACAAAATTTGTGCATGGAGCAGAATGTCCCTTAGCTTGGCCTGCACTCTCTCCAATCTGGGACCCCTTGGGGGATGTCTGACTAAACCAGCAATCAGACATTACTCTCAAATCCAGAACTGCTGGCTCCTAACCGCTAGCCTGCCTGCCTGCCTGATTGCCCCTAACTGCTCCCCTGCCAGCCTGATCACTCCTAACTGCTCCCCTGCTGGCCTGACTGCCCCTAACTGCCTCTGCCTCAGCCCCCACATCTGGGACCTGAGGTTCCTGCCTTCTGGCCAGCTGTAGGCACCTGGGACCCTGGCCAGGACCAGAAGCAGCTTTGTCTGGGCTGGCCGCAACCGCAGGTGCCTGGGACAAGCTTCATCAGGAAGGACATCCAGTCTACTTAGCATATTACCTTTTGTTAGTATAGATAAATGTGTTACTTAAGATTTTGTGTCTATGGTCATGATGAATCTAGGTTTATATGTTTATTTTCTTATGATGCTTTTCATATCAAGATAGTTCTGGCCTTATATGTAAAGAGAATTGGGCAGTGTTCCCTTCTCCTGAATTTTCTAAAAGATTTTATATAGGGTTGGTATTAGTTCTTCCTTAAATATTTGATAGAATACACCAGTAAAACTATCTTAACTAGTATTTTTCTGTGTGGCAAGGTTATTAATTATGAATCAATTTATTTAACATATATAGGATTTCAGTTCTTTTTTTCCCCAGACACTTTTGGTAATTTTAATCTTTCAAAAGATTTCCCATTTCATCAGGTTTTCAATTGATTATTCTTTTACATTTCAAATAAAAACAAAAATTTGATCATATCTTTGTTTGGTTGTAGGTGAGGAAATTAAGACTGTCATACAGTATTAGTGTTGACTGAATAGATCCAAAATCTTTGAAGTATAAAATGGTGCCAATCAAAAGCAATTATTACAATATATCTCTTTTTGATCAAGAGATTCCAACTGTAGAGATTTATTTAAGCAACATAAATGTGTATGGACTTAAAAATGTCTATGCATATTATAGCATCATTTTTCATAATCAAAATGGAAACAATAAAAAATTAGCAACAGAGGGCTAACTAATAAAGAATAGAACATCCATATAATGGAATATTACATAAAAAAGAAGTGGGGTAATCTGAACTGTCAAATGAGAGAAAAGGCATAAAACCGATTTTCACAGCATTTCTTTGAAATAAATAAAGGCTTAGAAATTCCTCTAAGATTGTGTGGTTGGACTTGGATAATTTAAGAAATTGTAAAGAAAATTATTCATAATTTATGCCCTTCTCCACCAATTAAAATTCTCAGATTTAAGAGGTATACATGAGATTAAATCCAAAATCCAGATACTTGTTTTGTGACTCTCGCTTTTTCTGTCTCCCTCCAGAACCCAGCAGATTTCCAATTTGCATTTTTTTCAGTTGTTCCAGGTTGTAAATATAGCTCTACATTGGGCTGTCCTTATGCGTCCCCCACTTTGAAGTGCCCAGCTGGTGGTAATCAGGGACACACTGTACAAATTAATGGCTGGATGAATCTTACTGGAGTACATAGAGATGTCCACATGTGGAATCCTAAGACAATACCAGGGAGGGAAGTTGAATTTAGGGGTATAACCCCCCACACAAGGTTAGGAACAGGAGCCTCTGTAAAATGAGTGGAGGAGAAATTAGGCTTTGCAGGGGATATTTTATGAAGTCAAAACTTTGACTGAGACCAGTATGTGGGATTTTGTTTCAGAAGTTAATTGTGGTGTCTCCTATTGGAAAGTGGGGGGTTTATTTTGGCTCTAAATAACTAAGAGTATTCTGGGAGAGCACTGGATAAAGGCCAGAAGGGCCTTTTTTTCAGACATTTGGAAACCTAGACTTGGAGCCTTGGAGAAGGCAGCCTTGGTATTGAGAAGCTTCTGGTGGATGAGATTTTATGTTTTCCCATGAAACAAAAAGTTTAAAAAGTTCTGAAACTTAATTGGTCAAAATGGGCATAACTAAAAGTTTGTTCTGCTCCCCCTAGACTGATTGCTTAGGGACACCCTGAACCTGGGCTCATTAAGAACTGGTATCTCAGTGACCAGTCCCCTTGGGAAGGAGGGAAGTAGGAGGGAAGGGGTGGGGGGAGAGAGACCCTCAGCTTCCCAGAGAGCTGTTATTTTGGGGCTTTTTCCTAAGCTCCTATCTGAGACAGTTTCCTTTTTTATCATGAGTGAAGACAGCAGCAAGTTGCTCTAACCCCTATGCATGGCTCAGCAGTAGCCACACAGGAGTTAGCCTTGGCCGAGCACTGGAGAACATTAGCAGTGGAGGTGAAACCCTTCCATAGAGGTGAGTGTCTTCAGGATGCTGCTCCATGGAGGAAAGAATGAGATGGGATGTTCTGGGTCTGGTTGCTGTCTAACACAGGGACACCTAGAGCCTGAGGAGTGGGCTAGGAGAGCAGCAGGACAGACAAGTTCATTTCCAAATCCCCTGTGCTCAACAAAGAACAGATTCAGTGTTTTTCCGACCTGATGCTAGGGATAGACTCAGCTCCCTGACGTCTCTCAGGATCCTTCTTTCTCATTTTTCTTTATTTCCTATTAATTACGCAGAGATTGCTAGAAGCAGGCCACTGAGCTCTGCCAACAGTTCTGTCCTTGAGGCATGTTTGCCCATTAGTAGAAGAGCCAGAGTGATATTGGGGAGGTTGTGTCCCCAATATATGACATAATATCAGGGAATAAGGAAGGGAAGAAAGGACGGGAAAATGGTAATATGAGGCAGGAAGGGAGACCAGGAAAAGAGGGATTGAGGGGATATGGCCTAGTTAGTCCTGGCCAGGCCCAGGCCCTATATAGTTAGTATATTATGTGTCCATATACTCATCATCTACAAAAATTTTTTAACATTACTGATTTGGCTCAAGAATACTATGTGTGTACCAGCATCTATATACATATATTTAAACAAAAAGTTAAAAAAGTTATGAAGGTGGGTCTGTGCAGTACCAGTGTAGATGAGGGCTGGGTTCAACGTTCCGTACCTTACACTTCATTTGGAATTCCATCATATTATCTGATACAGTTCAGCTAAGAGGAAATAGACCAATCCCAGGGGCTGATTAATTCAGTTTCAGAAAGAAACTGTTTAAAATGTCATAGCCTATATCCCCTGGAGAAGGCACTTCCAGTGGGGAAAAAAGACAACAAAGATTTTCTTCACACCAACACAGAAGAAGCTGCCTTCACCCATTCCTGACAGTGAGTGTTAAAGAGGCAATATTTAGGTCTGTCTTTGTTCAGAGGATAGTAGTAGAGGCTACTCATCTGATCATCAGTCAAAAATAGTTTCTCATCCTAATCTGTCTTCCTTCTCTTTTGAGAGCAGGACCATGTGGAGCAGTGCCACCTCTCTTTTGATACCTGAGTTTCACAAGGAGCAGAAACAAGGACTAAAAGATGAGCAATCACTCAAGTGCCACTGAATTTTGTCTCCTTGGCTTCTCTGGCTCTGAGGAACTACACCATAGCCTCTTTGCTACCTTCTTGCTCCTCTACTCAGTGACATTAATGGGAAACACAGTCATCATTGTGATCGTCTGTGTTGATAAACGTCTACATTCCCCCATGTATTTCTTCCTTGGCCACCTCTCTGCCTTGGAGATCCTGACCACATCCATTATCATCCCTGTCATGCTTCAGGGGTTGTTGCTCCCCAGGATGCAGACAATATCTCTGGCTGGATGTGTCGCCCAGCTCTTCCTGTACCTTGCTGTGGGGACCACAGAATTTGCATTACTAGGAGCAATGGCTGTGGACCGGTATGTGGCTGTGTGTAACCCTTTGAGGTACAACATCATTATGAGCAGCCAGACCTGCATCTGGGTGGTAATTGTGTCATGGATGTTTGGCTTCCTTTCTGAAATCTGGCCAGTCTATGCCACGTTTCAGCTGACCTTCTGCAAATCTAATGTGTTAGACCATTTTTATTGTGACCGAGGGCAAATTCTCAAACTTTCCTGTGATGACAGCCTTTTTACAGAGTTTATTCTTTTTATAATGGCCATTTTCATCATCATTGGTTCTCTGGGACCAACAATTGTCTCCTACACATACATCATCTCCACCATCCTCAAGATCCCCACTGCCTCTGGCAGGAGGAAAGCCTTCTCTACCTGTGCCTCCCACTTCACCTTTGTTGTGATTGGTTATGGCAGCTGCTTGTTCCTCTATGTGAAACCCAATCAAAAACAGGCAGCTGAGTACAATAAGATAGTTTCCCTGCTGATTTCTGTGGTAACTCCTTTTCTGAACCCTTTCATCTTCACTCTCCGGAATGACAAATTCAAAGAGGCCCTTAGAGATAGTGTGAAACACTCCTGTCAACTTTTCAAAGATTAACTCTTCTCTCAACTTTAGGTGGCATGATCCCTACTGGGGATTATTCAGTAACTTAGGAAACCCCATTTACTCTATCACAGTTACTATCATTACAAATATCAAACAGTATATACCATTTCTGGTAATAACATGGAAGCAGGTAACAATGAAACCCACTCTCTGCCCATTAGAATCTCATAGCTTCAGATATTCTTTATTTCTACTGATGAACTCATTGTGGTGTGGGAGAAACTAAAGAAAGCAAATGAGTACTTTTGTGTAGAGTTTGATTAGCCCAATTCATTTGCTTATAATTTGTTTCTGAAAATGAATTACTGAGGGGAGGTCGGAAGTGAGGAGAGAGGTGAAGTGAGAGATGGCATATCACAATACAAAAGAAGAAATGCTCACTTTGCTTCCTTATCAAATGTTGCTAGGAATTGTGCTATATTTTTATACAATTTCTTGAGAGGATAGCTATATGCATTTTGCACACCCCATGGTTCTCTCTTTTTTCTGGCTGTGTATTTTATTATCCTGGCCCCACTGCTACTGCAAAATACATATAGTGTTACTTACACTTTGCCACAGAACTGGTCAAGAGTAGTGACATAGAGATTAGTATGCTTCTCAAAATCTTTGTGCCACAAAAAGATGGAAATATTTGGCAATAAGAATATGGGAAGTTCCCTTTGTTAAAATTCAGGGTATTGTGCAAAACTTTCCTCTTTGTAACCTGTATTTAAATAGACCCAAAAGGAGAGAGACTCACTGCCCTCATGTATAGTTTCTTTGGTTTTGCAGCATGTCGTCAGCCATGCCTCTTCTTCGTGCCTTTCTTGCCCTTTGTTTATCCACGAACTTCTGTTTCTTCTTCCTCTCTCCCTTTGTCTTCCAGTCTTCATGTTTCTTTTTTATCTTCCCCTTCCCCACATTTAACCATGACCCAAGGCTCTGACCTCCTACTGATAATACATTCTGATTCCTCCTCTCCTCCTTCATCAATATTTCCATTACTCTCCTATAACTCTAGTGATGCAATGTTTGAAATTTCTTCTCTGAATCCCCTGCTCATATTTTCTCAGATGAACCTAAGGAGGGTAGGAAATATCTCTAGCTGAGTTTAGAATATGAGAGGAGAAGAGTATTTAGGGCCAGGGGACTACTAATGGAACATCAGACATCTCTTGTGTCAAAGCCCTGGTTTTTTATTTGGTCTTTTTTTTCTTTATTGATTAAGGTATTACATATGTGTTCTTATTCCCCCATTATCCTCCCTTCCCCCCACTCATGCCCTCATGCCCCTGGTGTCTCTGTCCATTGGTTAGGCTTATACTCATGCATACAAGTCCTTTGATTGATTTTGGTCTTTGATTCTCAATGAAGGAAGGTTACTATCTTGATTAGTCTGCCTAACAAAACACCCTAGACCAGATGGATTAAACAACATAAATTTATTGATCCAAGATCTGAAGTCTGGGAAGTTCAAGATAAAGGTTCTGGCAAATTCAGTTTCTCATACAGGCTCTCTTTGTGGCATGTAGGTGACCACCTTCTCTCTATGTTCTCATGTGGCATTTCTTGCTGTATGACTATTGGGAGAGTAAGAGCTATTTCTGGTATTTCTTCTCTAGGGACACTAATCCTATCCAAATCAGGGTGCCACCCTTATGACCTCATTTAACCTAATTACTTTCTTAGAGTTTCCATCTCCAAATACATCTGCACTGGAGTTCACAGGTTCAACATATGGATTTTGACGGGGACACAGACATTTAATTAATAACACTCTCATTCTGCCCCTGCCCTACAATCCAAGCTTATACTCAACCAGAATGCTCACTTCATCTTCACACTGGGTGCTGGGAGACTGATAGCTCCTCCCTCTGGGGACTCTCATTTCCCCAGCTGCAGGTGTCTCCTATACAAAAATGGGGGGGAAATCCTCACTCAGACCCCCTCTACTGTCTATGCACCTTGAAGTCTCAATAGCTTCTTATTCATTTTGTCTTTTGACTTTTTTCTTTTTATTGAATGTACTGGGGTGACACTGGTTAACAAAATTATACAGATTTCAGGTGCATAATTTATGATGCTTAAATGTGACACCTGGTTATTCTTATAAGCAGCTTCTATTGTTTATTCTTCCTCTTATGTATGGATCATACATTCTTGTTTCTTTGCAGGTTTTGTAATTTTTCATTGCAAACTGGACATTTTAGATATTATGAGGCAAGATTCTGGATACCCCTCTCCCACTCCAGAGGCCTGTGACTGTGTGTTCCTTGTTGGCTTGTTCAGGGTCCTGACTGGACCCTCTGAGTGAAGTTCGTTTTCCAGGCAGTGTACACCCTCTGGTGGCACTCCTCTAGGGCCACAGTCCCGGGCAGGCACACAGTCCCCCAGAAGTGACAGTGGTTTGTAACAAGGCTCTCGTTCGCAGTCTCTTTCCCTGATCACACCAGTCTGATCCAATTAAGTTTAGACTTCGTTACAGAGGTATTTTTTTGTGGTCAGAGTTTCAGGTTTATTCTGACTCTCCGAGTCATTTCTTAGCACCCCCTCTCTTTTCTCTTCCCTTCTCTTCCTTTCCTTTCCCTTCCCTTCCCTTCCCTTCCCTTCCCTTCCCTTCCCTTCCCTTCCCTTCCCTTCC
>PVJC01025244.1:7145-25024 GCA_004026665.1 Murina feae | reverse complement strand
GACTACCATCTGTTTTATAAATATTTTTCTCCTCAATTTAACTCAACATTGACTGAGCACTAAAGTTAATAAACACATGGAAAAGAAGGAAACCAGATGGCTATATAGTTTTTTCTGTTAGTCACTCAAAATATAAACGTTCCTACTATGTAAAAAAATTTAACATCTGTGCTAGTGGGTTTCGCTCAGTAGATAGAGCATTGGCCCAAGGATGCCGGGTTCAATTCCAGTCAACAGCAGATAACTCGGTTGCAGCAGGCTCCATCCCTGGCCCTGGTCAGGGCATGTGCCAGAGGGAGGCAACTAATCAATCAATGTTTCTAACCCTCTCTGTCTCTCCCCAGCCCTTCTACTCTCTCTAAAAATCAATGGAAAAATATCCTCGGGTGAGGATTAACAAAAAAAAAAACACCATATTTAATACCAACTAAAAAAAAAATTAATATACTAATAAAAATGGGCAAAAGACATAAGTATTATATGGGTAAAGAAGTTATATGGGCACAAGAAATCATCAATCTCAATAGTAACAAGAAATAATTATTAAAAAGATAAAATACAGCACAAGATAAAATATAGCACAAGAAACCATTGATCTTCATAGTAATAAGAAATAATAAAAAGATAAAATACAATTTTTTATCTGTCAAATTGCTAAAGGTCAAATAAAATTACTATAAATGCTAGTTCAAATACACAATAAGCACTGCACTATTTTTGTTAAAGAAGGTAAAATTAATATTTTAGTTTCTTGGCACAGATTTAAAATCAAGCACCAGTTGTTGGTTCTAACCTACTTATACAGCTTCATTTTCTACAGATCCACCACTTCCCCCAACAGTTAACCCTCTCAATTCACACAGTACTTTCATCAGAACACGGAATTCTTTTTATTTTTCTACTAGGGGCCCAGTGCACAAAAATTTGTGCACCCGGGGGGGGGGGGTCCCTCAGCCCAGCCTGTGCCCTTTCCCAGTCTGGGTCCCCTTGGGGGATGTCCACCTGCTGGCATGCCTGATCAGCCTGGGTGAGGAGCTAATGGCTGTTTGCAGGCTGGCTAAGTCCCCCCAGTGGGAAACCTCACCCCATGGGGGCGTGGCCAGCCTGGGTGAGGGGCTGAGGGCTGTTTTCAGCTGCCCACAGCTCCCATTGATCCAATGTCCCAGCGAGGCTGGCTGGAATCAGGTTTCTGGGGTTTATTTATCTTCTATAATTGAAACTTTGTTGCTTTAAGTGGAGGCCTAGGCAGGCAAGAGGCCTCCTGTTTGCTTCAGCTCTGTGGCTTCTATAATTGAAACAATGTTGCCTAGAGCAGAGTCCCAGCCATCCTAGGCAGGCAGTTTCCTCCGTTGCAAACGGAAGCCTCCTGTGTGCTCTAGCACCATGGCTGCCGGCCGTCATCTTGGTTGGGTTAATTTGCATACAGCCGTTCTGATTGGCTGGTGGGGATGGCTTGGCTGGTGGGCGTGGCTTAGGTATCTCAGAGTGATGATTAATTTGCATATTACTCTTCTATTAGATTAGATGTTTTTAATGATTTCAAAGAGAGGAAGGGAGAGAGAAAGAGAGAAACATCAGTGAGAAGAGAGAATCATACTACCTCTTGCACATACATTATTAGGGATCAAGCCCACAATCTGGGCATGTGCCCTGATTGGGAATCAAACCATGATTTCCTGGTTCATGGGTCGATGCTCAATCCCAGAGCCACACTGGCCAGGGTAGAACATGGAATTATTGAAAGCTAACTGGGGTATTTTTGTGTGTCTCTTAAATAATTTTATTGCAATCTAATTTACATACTATACATTCACCCATTTAAAGTGTACATTCAACTGGTTTTAATGTATTCGCAGTTATGCAACCATCTTCACACTGAATTTTAGAGCACTGTCATCACCACAAAAGAACCTCATACTCATTAACAGTCTCCACTACAACCCCCTCTCCAATCTCTAGCTAGGGTTCTTAAATTGTGTGTGTTTATATTCAGCAGAAAATGGAAAGACTGGTCAGGTAAGGCCTTACTAATGAGACCTATCAGATGAGAAGTTAGCCTTTTAAGTCAGGCGCATGCATATTTGTGTATATGCATGTGGTGTGTGATATCTGTGTGCTGGGAGTGCAGATGTTTAAGCCCAGGAAAGCAGCATGTTTAAGGTAGAGAAGTGCAATGATATATGTAACAATTCAAAAGGCCAATGTAACTGAAGTTTGGTGAGTGATCAGAAAAATGGCAAAGATGGGATTGAAGAAATGGGCAGACAGTGTGTCCCCACAGAGCAAAGAAACAGGAGGTTCAGGGTATGATGAAGGAAAAGTAAATATTAATTTGATTATAGTACCAGGAATATAAAAAACATTTCCACACAATCTTCAGATATAAAATTTTAATTAAATTTTACTATCCAGTTAGAGAAGTAATGTTTTCCTTTAATGAATGAAGGGATAACCAGCTAATAAGATTGCACTGCTAATAAGCTATTAGCTTATTAGCTAATAAGCTAATAAGCTATTAGCTTATTAGCTAATAAGCTAATAAGCTATGTCACAGATATACTAGTCTAAGTCAAAACAGTGTCCTTTCAACTACACAATAAGAAGTAATGAAAGAGGAGAACCAAGATGGCGGCATAAGGCATATACCCGAATGTGCTGCCTCCCACACAACCAGATTAAAAAATACAACTATAAAGCTAAACAGCCATCCTCCAGAACCAGGGGAGTGGAAGCTTTACAACTAGAAGGCAAGAGAAGGCGTGCATTGAGACCAAGTAGAAGTTCTTGGCGCCAAGAACGGAGAGTGTGAAACAGTGGCGGCGGCTACACCTGAGTCCGCAGCTTGGAAGGGAATTACAAGCTCCGGGGTCGCACTGAACTCATTGTGGGCTCTCTGGCAACGAGGCAGAAGACGAGAGTGGCGTTCTAGCAGAGCTGTTCGCAGCGATCACTAACGCGGAGCTCCGAGACTCAGGGACTCAGGGGCATGGAGACGCCAGGGTGTGGATATGCCAAAATGAGGAGAAGCCACGGAGATGGCTGAGGGACAGCCATCACTGTTTGCTCTGCCCCAGTGATTCTCTAAGACCCTGCCCCACCCAATTTACAACCCCTCCCACGCTGTGAGCCTGTCTGCCTGCAGCCTAACCTAACAGACTGCTGCTGGGAAAGAGAGCTCCAAAAGTTCCAAACCCCAAACAACAAGGAGAAATCTATAGATCTCGCTGTACCACCTCCTGGGTGGACTCACGCAGCAGCTGACATTGCACCTCCTTGGAGATACAGGAGCCAGTGTACGCAGTGGCCAGATACCAGATTTCAACTCCTCACATCCATAACACACTCAAGAAGCAGACTCAGTGAGCACCAAAGCCCCACTGAAGCAAGTCCTGCGCCATAAGGGTGTCTCCTGCCCAGCAGTTCTTCCACGATAGACACAGCGGGTTCTTGCAATCAATTGGCCTGGAGGTCATTTCCTCCCAGTGATACCAACAGCAATCAAGACTTAACTACAACAAGACTGTGCACTCAGCCCTCAAAGGCATACACCAAGAGTGTCCATCCCAGGTGATTAGGGAGGCTGAGCTACTGGGCCCAAGAGGACACCTACCACACAAAGCCACTCTATCAACACAGGGAAGTAGCCAAAATGCGGACACAAAGGAACAGGCCACAAATGAAAGAAAAGGAGGAAAGCAAACTACTGGATATAGAGTTCAAAACCACAGTTATAAGGCTACTCAAGAATCTTCTACGAATCTCTGAGGAACTAAGTGAGACCTTCAAGGATCTTAATGAGAATACCAAAAAAATGGAAAAGGACCAGTCAGTAATTAAGCATACACTGACTGAAATAAAGAATAATATACAGAGATCCAACAGCAGACTAAATGATCATAAGAACCGAGTCAAAGATTTGAAATACGAAGAAGCAAAAAACACCCATCTTGTAAAGCAAAGAGCAAAAAGAATCCAAAAATATGAAGATAGGGTAAGGAGCTTCTGGGACAACTTCAAGCATACCAACATCAGAATTATAGGGGTGCCAGAAAAAGACAGAGAGCAAGATATTGCAAGCCTATTTGAAGAAATAATGACAGAAAACTTCCCCCTACCTGGTGAAAGAAATGGACTTACAAGTCCAGGAAGCACCGAGAACCCCAAACAAAAGGAATCCAAAGAGGACCACACCAAGACACATCAAAATATAGATGCCAAGGGCAAAAGACAAAGAGAGAATATTAAAAGCAGCAAAAGAAAAACAGTTAGTTACCTACAAGGGAGCACCCATACAACTGTCAGCTGATTTCTCAACAGAAACCATGCAGGCCAGAAGGGAGTGGCAAGAAATATTCAAAGTGATGAACAGCAAGAACCTACAACCAAGATTACTCTACCCAGCAAAGCTATCATGTAAAATTGATGATCAGATAAAGAGCTTCACAGATGAGAAAAAGCTAAAGGAGTTCATCACCACCAATCCAGGATTATTTGAAATGTTGAAGGGCATTCTTTAAGAAGAGGAAGAAGAAGAAAAAGATTAAAATTATGAACAACAAAGTGACAACAAATACATATCTATGAACAAGTGAATATAACAAGTCAATAAAAATATCTGATGAACAGAATAAACTGGTGAATATAATAAAAGTAGGGACATAGAAAGGGAATGAATTGACACTTCTCGGGAGTGAGGAGGTGTGAGGGATGTGGGAAGAGACTGGACAAAAATCTTACACCTATGGATGAAGACAGTGGCGGGGGTAAGGGTACGGGGTGGGGTGGGGGGCGGGGATCCAGATGGAGGGGAGCTATGGGGGTTTAAAAAAAAATCTGTAATAATCTGAACAATAAAGATTTTAAAAAAAGAAGTAATGAAAAATAAAGTTAAAAGTACAAAATGGATTAAAAATAAAGCTAAAGAAATATGAGCTTTATTATGGCAAAAACCAATGGAAGTGACTGATTAAAAAGATAATTTTCAAGATCTCCAGAGTGTATAAGAATACTCTAAAACAGAAATTCCTTTATACAAAACAATTATTGTATATCAATCATTTTATAGTGTTTTCCCCAGAATAAGACTGTGTGTGTGAAAGAGAGAGTGAAGGGGGGGAGGGGGAGAGAATGAGAATATGTGTGGTTGAGGACAGAAGGAAGTTAAGACCATGTTCAATAAGAACATACCCACTTAAATCTGTTTTATGCTAGAGTTAGGATTTTGGGGTTTTTTTTAATATATTTTTATTGATTTCAGAGAAGAAGGAAGAGGGGGAAAGAGAGATGAAAACATCAATGATGAGAGAAAATCATTGATCAGCTGCTTCCTGCATGCACCTACTAGGGACTGAGCCCCCAATTCATGCATGTGCCCTTGACCGAATCGAACCTGGGACCCTTCAGTCTCCAAGCTGATGCTCTATCCACTGAGCCAAACCAGCTAGGGCTGCTAGAGTTAGTTTGAAAAAAAATTCTGCTCTTCAAAAACCACATTGGCTCCAAAATCTTACTCTGAAGTTCTAAAACCTACTGGCACTAGAACTCTTCTTTCACCCATCATGTTCCCTAACGGTAATTACTTTAACACACTAATTTCTTTTCAGCTTTTCTGCTAAAAGCCAACCATGTACCAGGTATAGTTTATTCAATGCAATTTTAGGTAAGATTTTTGACTCCACACTTTTAGAATATATAAGCCTACCATAAATTTCCTTGTATGTTATGACATTGTAACATTAAAAATGTAAGGAATAAATATTCTAAGACTTACTATAAATTGTTTCTCAATCACACTGATGCTCAAAAACCAAATACTACTAGTGAATATTTTATGTGTGATACTGGTAAATGTGCTTTGATGTCTACTTGGGTGACTGAAAAACCAGTAAATAAATTAACTCTTCAATTCAACTACATTTACTTAAGCGGTCAACACCTATAACAAAGTCTGCAAGATAGCTTAATCATGCATACACAGAATAGTTCATTAAATATGCACACATACCTTTATCCTTCTTAAAATCCAAAGCATCTTCTTTATCGGTAACTATCTCCTTCATATTGATAATACTCTGATGAGTAAGCTGCCGAAGAATTTTAATTTCTCGAATTGCTGTAATTGGAAAGCCTTCCTTTTCATTATCGAGACGTACCTTTTTTAAGGCAACCATTTCTCCTATTAGAAAATTAAATAAAATCAAGTTACTAGCTAACAAAAACCACATGACATTTTTCTTAATTTTAAATTTATTTTAATTCATATTTGTTCCTACTTCTTCAAATTACAACCCAAAATATATATCTTAGTTTCCAACATACCACATTATAATGTTGATAGTTTAAGAAATTAGATTTCTGGCTAAATAACTTATGAGATATTTATCCAAGCTGTGGAATACCATACAACTTTATAAAAATACAGAGTAGGTACATATGTATTGTTATTTTATGCTCTCCAAGTTAAATGAAAAAAGAATAATGAGAAAGAGATATATTACACTGCCATTTTTGAAAAGTAAAGAAGGGGAAGATAAATATATACAACTAGAGGGCCGGTGCACAAAAATTTGTGCACTCAGGGGGTCCCTCAGACCGGCCTGTGCCCTCTTGTAGTTTGGGAACCCTCGAGGGATGTCCACCTGCTGGCTTAGGCCCGCTCCCCGGGCAATCGGGCCTAAGCTGGCAGTTAGACATCACTCTGTCAGCCCGGGAGCCCTCGGGGATGTCCACTTGCCAGCAGGGAGCAGGCCTAAGCTGCAGTTGGACATCCTTAGCACTGCTGAGGAGGCAGGAGAGGCTCCCACCACCACCGCTGTACTAGCAGCTGTCAGCCTGGCTTGTGGCTGAGCAGAGTTCCCCCTGTATGAGTGCACTGACCACCAGGAGCAGCTCCTGCATTGAGCGTATGCCCCCTGGTAGTCAGTGTGTGTCATAGTGACCAGTCATTCTTGGTGGTTCTGCCGTTAGGGTCAATTTGCATATTACCCTTTTATTATATAGGATAATCTTATCCTATCCTATATAATAAAAGCATAGTATGTAAATTGTCCCCTGTACCCTGTACCGGGACTTTGTCCAGGAGTTCAACGAGGTGGTGGCGCCAGCTGGGGGAAGGGAGGGATGCTCTAGCCGGCTGTGGCAGGTGGCTGGCAGAAGGGAGGGAATACCCAGCCAGCAGCTACCAGGGACCCTACCAGAGTACAAATTTCGTGCACTGGGCCTCTAGTATATGCATAAAATCCCTCTGAACAGAAAAATTCTGTAGATTGCACAGGTGAGAAATGCTAAGACATATTAAATTGCCTAAAGTTGGCCAATTAACCAATAGTGAAAGTGGGATTCAAAATCTGGTTTAGCTGTCTCAAAATTTGCTCTTCCCGTTCCTCTAATAGCCTAATAATTTACACATATTTGTGTCAGATGAAACCTAAATAAGTAAAATACACATATGCATATATACAAATTCTATTATAAGAAAATGTTCATCACTATAATAAAGGTTTGTTCATTCTACTTTGGAGAAAAAAGAATTCTGTATTTACAAAATTTTTTAAAAGAAAAATGTTTTTACCTTTAGTAATTAAAATGTATTTGACTCTTTTATAGGGAATTCTAAAATGTGGGACAACTTGTTTTACTAAACAGATTTAAAGGTTACAATTTAATCTTTTTGATAAAGCAGAATCATCATCATCAATATTATTACTCGATGCTGTAAATGCCTTCAGGAGGTTCTAAGTATAAGGTAGTCCTCCTCATATTAAATGGCCTGAAATAGCTATGCTATTTTAATCTATTGGTTATTTCAACAAGGAATTATAAAATTATACTCTGGCTCAGAGCATTACTTTGTAAAATATACAGCCTCTGACAGTTACATTTTCCTCTTCTGCAAGGCCTTTTAAAACTTTCTCTCAGGTTCCTGATTATGTTCTGAAAGATTCAGCTGCTAAATCTGGCCTCCAAATAAAGGGTAATTTCTACAGAAGAAAAAAAAAAAGATTTTGGCCAAAATAAGTGTTGTATAAGGCTTACCACAACAAGATTTATTACTAAGTCTAATAACATCAATATACTTTTCCTCTGATTACTGACAACATAAGAATTTATTCACCATAAAAAAAGAAACCTAAATCCCAGCATACTACATATTACAAATACTAAACACTTTAGAAAGTATAAATATATGCACACCCACTTACACGTACTCAATTCTTACATAAGAGCACATATAAAATAAGATGAAACAAAAACATAATAAAAATTTAAATGTTTTCCTGGAAATTGCTGAAGTTAGTTATTCATTAGAAAAGAAACATAAATGCATTTCATAGTCCTAAAGATCCACAGCATTTGGCATTCTTACCAGTGTCTTTATCCCTGGCCTTGTAAACTTGTCCATAGGTTCCTTCTCCAATAATTCCGATGATATCAAATTTATCCACGCATCGTTTTCCCCAGTCAATATCTTTTTCTTTGATTTCACCATAGCGAGGCCCACATATTCTATCAAATATAGTTCTGAAGTTTTTATATACAATCAAGCAAACTGAATAAACTGTTAAATACTCAATCTCCTCCCACCACCTAATCCTACATCCTTCATTTCCCCATATCCTTCCACATTTGAATGCAAGTAATTTTGGGATTTGGTACTATAAAATAGCATGAAAGTCAAGGTATCAATCTCCATACTGACTCTTCTTTTGTACAACAGCACTTAAACTGTGGAAGAAAAGAAGTAAAGCTTATATGAAAAACTTTCAGAAATAAAACCTCATTTGCAGTGAGTAGACAAAACCAACCTTAGTATGAAGAGCCAAAGTTAAATTCTCTAACCAACCTCCAGGTAGTTTTCTTTTTCATTCATTGACTATATGTATCTGCTTTCAAAACACAGAATTTTGAAATGCTCATTACCAAAAATCTAACTATAAGGCTCACTAACAAATTTAGACTGATGGTAGATAAAATTATCTTGAAAATGGAAACACCACAAAGACTAGGATGACAGTACACTAGTATTAATAAAATCAACACTCAGGAATCCACACTTTAAGTGTGTGTGTGTGTGTGTGTGTGTGCATGCGCGCGCGCGCGCACACGCGCATGCGCACTATACATGATATTTGACATTCTTTTAAAAAAATGTAGTTTTGTAGTATTTTAACATTCTTTAGTAACAGAAATTCATATAATGGAATAAAGCTATTAATACTCAAAGAAAGACTATTTTTAAAAGTTTTCTAGCTTTCTACTCCATACTAGAAAAATCATCTCATATTCTTATAATAAGTGCTACCTGAACAGCAATGCTTACAATGGATGTAACTCTTACGCATTCGATTGGTTAAGTTAAAATTAAAAAAGAAATCAACATTCTCCCCGCTTGACTGATGCAGCCAAGGAAAGACCAGCAGCTTGCCCATTACTAATTTTGTTTGGGATTACTTAATGCTGACTGCCACTTGTTCAATTTCAGTGTTTCTGTTATTTAAACATCTTCATTATAAAAGTTATCTTTAACACATACAATAACCCCCAAAATCAATACATTACAAACTGTGAGAGAAAATTAAATTTAATTTTATTAGTCATGGTGAATAGGTATGCAGGCAACTATGAATTTTTTTTTCAAAACTCTAATAGCAGTCTATTCAGATATTTAAGTTGAACAAGTAAATACACTTTTTATTATTTTAAATCTTAATTTTGTGTTTTATAAGGATCCAGAATCACCTCTGGTCAATTTAAGAGCAGGTAGAAAGCAAGCACATACTTAGGCCTCCTTTTATTATGTAACTGTGTTGCTGTTTTCTTTTCCTCTGGACTCTTTGAGAGATCATCTCCTCCTGGTAGCTCAGGGGGCAGTGGTAAATCAGCAAGTAGACATCGTAATTTCTTTTCTACTTCTTTTTTAACCGCTTTTACTGAAATATTTCCTCGTAAGCTAAAAAAGAAAGAAGTCAGACAAATATAAACAAAAAATACAAACCAATAAAACTTTATTTCACTGAGAAATAAATATGCAGCCATGTCTTATATTTAAGTAGCATATAATGGCAAAATACTGAACTAAGTTTCTTATTTTCCAAATAAAATATTATACTATATTCTAATACAAATTTAAACTTAAGTGGCAAAAATTATGTCGAATTTCATAACTAAGGAAATTTGAACGAAGTATGGATTATCAATACTGGCTCATTAATTTTAACCAATGTACCATACTAATGTTTATACTGAGGAAACTGAGTGCAGGGTATATGGGGGACTCCAATTTTTCTGTAAAAATCTGTGTATTTTTAAAAATAATATATAATTACTAAAAGGCTATATTAGAACAAAAAGTAAACTGTTTTACAAGAAAATTAATTTTGTGATAGCATTTGGTTTTATTCCAGAGAAGAAACAAAAGTTTTGTTGTAAGAAATAATAAAACTACAAGCTATTATTCATCTTGCCCATTTAAATAACCACAAACAACTAATTTAGTTTCATCCCTTTTCAGGTTAATTTTTCTAAAATCAAACATTGATTCTTTTAAAACTTTTTAAGGCTCTAGCTTATTAGAATTGCTGGTGAAATTTTAGCTTTGTTATTAGTTTTGAACTTATTATAAATGCATAAAGAGCTCTGATTTTTAAAGTAGGTAACTCATTATTTTAAACCTCTCAGATATTACAAAATCTTTTATCTAATAATATGGCATGTTGAAAGAGAATCTTAAATTGACAATAAAATTTGGACTTAATATACTTTCATAGCAGGTATGAGTCCCATAATGAAAAAGTTTAGTGAAACTACACTGCTACGATCAGAGGTTAACAAAATATATGACTTAATTTCTTACAACAAAACTCTTAATTTTGAAAATTAATATTATTATATAAAAAATTGGTCCTTTTCTTCATAATCCTGTTACTCACCAGAAGGGTCTTTCACAGAAAAAAAAACAATGCTCAAAAGGTTTGTAGTTTTATTTATTTGTTTGTTTTTTAAATATATTTTATTGATTTTTTACAAAGAGGAAGGGAGAGGGATAGGGAGTTAGAAATATCGATGAGAGAGAAACATTAATCAGCTGCCTCCAGCATACCCCCTCCCCCCCCACTGGGGATGTGCCCGCAACGCAACTAAGGTACATGCCCTTGACCAGAATCGAACCTGGGAGCCTTGAATCCGCAGGCCGACACTCTATCCACTGAGCCAAACTGGTCAGGGCTGTTTGTTTGTTTTAAAGTAATGGTATCAGAGCCTACTCTTCAATTTTACTGTCTCCTACTACAGATTGTATACCTCTATGAGCTGGATATTACATAAGGCACTGGAGAGTTAACAACAGAAATAATAACAATTAAGACAGTTCCTCTCAGAAAAGAGCTCATAGTTTTTTTATTTTTAAAATCTATTTTATTAATTTTTTTACAGAGAGGAAGGGAGAGGGAGAGAGTTAGAAACTTCGATGAGAGAGAAACATCGATCAGCTCCCTCCTGCACACCCCCCACTGGGGATGTGCCCGCAACCAAGGTACATGCCCTTGACCAGAATCGAACCTGGGACCTTTCAGTCCACAGGCCGACACTCTATCAACAAAGCCAAACCGGTTAGGTAACTTACAGTTTTTTTAGAACACAGTCAGGTAAGCAACAGGATAAATACTACACAAATGGATTCCCAGAGTAATGTGATATCTAAAGGGCATTTTATTCAGGATTGAAAGACAATAAAAGCTTCCTTCTAGAAAAGGTGCATTTTGTACTCTGTCTGAAAATACACTTATTTAAAATAATTTATTTAGAAGACTAAGTTGCTAACTTGCAATTAGTCTTTAGTCAAAAATTCTCATTTATCTGAGGATTCAAATAAACTTTTTTGGGGGGGAAAAACCAAACTAAAAGTCTTAACTTTACTTATAACTTAAAATTTAAAAGACTGCTTATATTCCAATATGTCATTATATGAACTATTAATATTAAGTTCAGCAAGATTCACAGATTTAAGAGAAATGAAATACTGTTTTTTAAGAACATTACATAATTAAAAAACATTGTATTTTCACAGAATACCTGCAATAACCTATTTGAAAATGTGATTTTTTTTTAAAGTTTCCATATACTACAGCAATAAAAATAATAAAATGCATTAACAAGAAATGTACAAGACCAAGAGAAGAAAATTGAAACGTCTGATAAAAATAAATTTGACTGAAAAGAAACCATGTTTTTGCATGGAAACTATAATATATCAGTCTCCAAATTAATCTATTAAATTTAATAGAGTCCCAAACAAAACCCAAGGAATAGTCTTTTTTTTTAAATGTATTTGTTTTATTGATTTCAGAGAGGAAGGGAGAGGGAGAAAGAGAAACATCAATGATGAGAATGATGTATGCCTCCTACTGAGGATCGAGCCAGAAACGTGGGCAGGCATCTTGCCCCGAATCAAATAGTGACCTCCTGGTTCACAGGTTGGTGCTCATCCACTTAGCCACACCAGCCAGGCAGGAACAGTCTTTTAAATAAAACTTGACAAGCCGACTGATAGAAAATTTGTCTAAGAATAAAAGCAAAAAACTGCCTAGAAATTTCTGAAAAAGAATAATAAAGTGAAATTTGCCCTGTGAGTCACCTATCCAAAAAAATCTCAAACCAGAAGCCAAAGGCTTGGATGAAGTCAAAGAATATGTATTACTTTCTACACAATGTTTTGTAAAAGACTATCAACTATCAATATTTTTAAATCAGAAGATTTACATAAACATTCAGTTTCCAGGCTTCTTAAAAAAACACTCTAACAACAATGGTCCTAAATTCATGTACAGCATCAGTGAAGCTGAAGATGAATAAGCAGGGCTGTTCATTAATCAGTAATTTATTCCATTTCTTCACGTTAACACTATCCCTATCCACATAATAGAAATTTGAGTTTGAGAGCCAATATTGGTAAAGAAATAATAAAATATGATAATAAAAGAGAGTCCGGAAACACGAGATAGCTCTAAGAATTTTTATATATGGACCACAAATCAGTGAGATGGAGTATTGAATAAATAATGTTACTAATTGGATTTATTAGTCCACAAGGTGGTAGTGGGGAGGTATATCTTTCTTCTTCATTTAAAAACTAAAGACAAATATTTGTAAGATGTAAGTTAACCTTTTTATATACTCAGAAGTTTTAAAGGAAAAAAACAGATTTGACTACAATTTTTAAAATGGAAAACACCAATGTAGCCAAGAACAAAACAAATAAATCTCAAAGGCAATCAACAGACTGAGGCAAAGGTCAAGATCCCTAACATAAGGAGTACCTACAAATCAATCAGAAAAAGGAAAACTATCTTAAGAAGCCAGTATAAGATATAAATAAGCAATTCACTGGAAAAAATAGCCAATATTCAAAAAAGATGCTATATCTCAATAATCAGCAAAATGCAAAATTAAATCATTACATATTTTAAAGATTATCAACAATGGCAATGCTACTGAAGTAATTTCATACATTTGGGTGCTTATTAGTACATAGTTTTATTGAAATACAATTTGGCAGTTTCTATCAATTCTTAAATGTGAATAATTTGATCTTCCAACTACCCTAAAAACAGCTCACATATACATGAAATATTAATATAAGGCGAGTTTAATAGCAAACAAATATGAATCTAAGTATCCATTAGTCAACAGAAGAATAGTTAATAAGAGCATGATGCATCCATTCCTATAAGTACAGAATACAGAACCTAACCTTAAAGACTCACTAGGAAACAAGGAAGATTCACTCAAAAACCAGTGGCTGCCCTAGCAGTTCTGGTTCAGTGGATTGAGCATCAGTCTGCGGACCAACGGGTCCCGGGTTCAATTCTGGTCAAGAGCATGTACTCAGGTTGCAGGCTTCTTTCTCCTCCCCGCCAAGAGCCCTGGTCAGGGATGTGCAAGAGGCAACCAATTCTGTATTTCTCTCATCTCCATGAAGTTTCTCTCTGTCTTTCCCTCTCTCTTCTACTCCTTCTTAAAAATTAATGGAAAAATATCCTCATGTAAGGATTAACTAAAACAAAACAAACAACAACAAAATGGGATCAAGTTAAAAGGACAAAGGAGTCAGCTTTAAAAAGTCCCCACAGGCCAAATTTCCAACACTTGGAGCATCAAAAGGAAGAGTGACTGTAATTGGTCTTGAATCAACCTCTGACCACACACATTAGTAGTAGTACTCAGGAGTATTAAGAAACATCTATGCCCTATGCCCTGGCCGCTGAGGCTCAGTTGGTTGGAGCATTGTCCCAGGTTGAGAGTTCAATGCCTGGTCAGGGTGCATATAGGAAGCAATTGATTGATGTTTCTCACATTGATGTTTCTTTCTCTCACATTCTCCCTCTAAAATCAATGAAAACATATCCTCGAGTGAGGATTAAAAAAAAGAAGAAACTTATATATCCATGAAACATACAAACACACTCAAAGAAATAAAAGCAGCCCTGACTGGTTTGGTTCAGTGGATAAAGCGTTGGCCTGCGGACTGCAGGGTCCCAGGTTCGATTCCGGTCAAGAGATATACCTTGGTTGCAGACACAACCCCAGTGGGGGGTGTGCAGGAGGCAGCTGATCAATGTTTTTCTCTTATTGATGTTTCTAGCTCTCTATCCCTCTCCCTTCCTCTCTGTAAAAAATCAATAAAATATATTTTAAAAAAAGAAATAAAAGCAAAGACACAACAAAGAGAAAAACAGAAAAGGTAGATCAAAAGAAATTTTTTAATGACCATGTATGAAATGTGTCACCAACTCATTAAAAACAGATGCACAGAGAATATCCTGAGTTCTTGAAAATATCACCAGTAAAAGTTTATCCCTAAAGCAACGTACGAAAAATAAAGTAGAGAACAAGTCTCGATGGTCCAGAATGAGTGGATTCTCAGGTACCAATAAGTGGCTCAAATCTGCACTCATTGTGCTGAAAAGCCCATTCCAGCACTAATGAAAATTCCAAATCACTATTATGAACCTTCAGTATTCCTAGATAACAGTCAAACCTGGAATTACCATAATTATAGTAGTATAATGGAACACCACCAAATTAAATTGAATGAGGTATCTTGGTAACATGTTTTTTTATTGTAGAAAAAAAGGGCCTCAGAAGGCATGACACAGGAATTTTTTTTTATGTTATAAAATTTTCATAATGCTAACCAAAGTAAGCACTTGAAAGAACTGCCCACATGGCGTTTTTATCTGCTTGTTTTGGCAGAATTCTTTCAGTTAGAAAAATTATCCTTAAAGTTGCTTCTCAATAGAAAGAAGGAAAGCAGCTCTAATTTCTTCATAAGAAATTGAAAAAATTAAGTGGTATAATAGGCAGATATAACACAATAGCATAATGCACCTATCCTAGCATACATTTAAGAAATTTGCATATACTCTTACCTTCATCCTCTTAAAAATAAAATGTTTCAAAATAAAAAGCAAGCCACACCCCCAATATTCATAATAGAAATCTATAAATATATTAAAGGAAAGTATAACCACATTATGCGTTTTCTATAATATATAATTAATCCCTAATTACAAAAAAGTTAAAGTCCAGAATTCTTAGAAGCTATAATTTTGTCATTCTACAATGTGCTTCATTTTAAGACATATATTAGAAAGAAAATTAATTCACATAATATTTTTTGTAAAGTTTTTTTGAGGAAAAAAGTGAAAAAATTTCTCACTTCAAACTTGCGTATCTTTTTCTTCAAACAGTTATTGGCCTGCCCTAGTCAGTTTAGCTCAGTGAATAGAGCATTGGCCCATGGACTGAAGTGTCCTGGGTTCGATTACAGTCAAGGTCACATACCCTGGCCCTGGTCAGGGTGCATGCAGAAAACAACCAATCGATGTGTCTCTCACATAAACATTTCTCTCTTTCAGTCTCTCCCTCTCTTTTCCACTCTCTCTAAAAATCAATGGAAAAAATATCAAGTAAGGATTAACAAAAAAATAATAATAAATAGTTAATGACCAAATTTTCTGCACTTACCTATCAGTATCTTTATCTTCAGGCAGCATGGGAGGCAAAGGTAATGGTGGTAATGTAGAAGTCACTAAAGCCACATGTTGTTCCTTCTCCTTGGCTCCTGTGCTTGGTGTAAGTGGTTTGGTTTTCTCTTTAAGAGATACTGGTTCCTCCTTTGTAGCAGCAGATTTACTCTCCTTCCCAACTGCTTTCTTGGCCGTTTTATCTACAATCAAATTATTGTCCACCTTTGTTACCTGAATAAGTGGCTTTGTTTTTGCCTTGTCATTTTTTAGAGTTCCACCACTTGAGGGAGAAGGTGCAGGCTCAATCTTAAGTTTCTTCACATCCTTCACATGGTTTGTCTGTGATGCGCTGGCACCAGTTTCTGTGTTCCCCTTGGTAGGTGTAGAAGTGTTTGAGGCTTTGGCAGCTTTGGCAGCGGCCTCAGCGGCCTTGGCTGCCTCTGCAGCTTTCGCTGCCTCTGCAGCTCTTGCTGCCTCTGCAGCTCGTGCTTTCTTATTCTTGTTCAATTCAGCTGCCAGGCTACTCTTCAGAGTTAGTGTGCTAGGAGAAATGCTAGAATGACGACTTCTGGATCTAGACAATCTGTGCCTACTACGAGATCTTGAATGCCTAGATGAATATGGGCTTCTGCTTCGGGATTTGGCAGACCGTCTGGTGGAAAATAATTAAGATTTGGTCAGTAATTCAGAAAAGTTCAGTTGAAATTAATAAAAACTGCTAACTCCAGCCTGTGAAATGAAAGATTTATTTAATTTCAAAATCATAATATAGTTTTCATGGGAAGATTTTTAAAAAACAAAAGGTGCTTTTAAGTAGAATATTTTCTGATGATCTCGTGGCTATAGTTTTACTGAACCTAGAGCGAATGTCTGAAGATCTTGATCTAGCCTACAAAAAAGCTCAAAGGTGGGGATGGATGAAAACAGATTCTGAGAGAAGAAATACTGTTAAGAATTAGGAGGAAGTCTATCAGGTGCAGCTGAGTGGTTGAGCACTGACCCATGAACCAGGAGGTCATGGTTCGGTTACCAGGGCTGTGAGCTCGATCACAAATGGGAGGGGAGAGGGCAGGAAGAATGCAACTGAACAATGATTCTCTCTCATCAATGATGTTTCTATCTCTCTCTCGTTCCCCCCTCCTCTATGAAATCAATAAAAACATTAAAACAAAAACAGAAACAGGCAACAAGGATACCAGGGATAGCAGTAGCAGGGTGACTGATTTTTACCAGGGAGACGATCTCTACATCTCAAAAGCATCTTCACCCATTAAGTTCAGAAGCAGGTCTGTCTACAAGAGTGAAAAAGGCAACACCTGTCATTAGGCAATAAGTGAAAGTCTCTAAATCTTGGGAACTACTTAATGACTGTGCAATTCACATCTCAGAAAGTATTGGAGGCCTGGCCGGTTTAGCTCAATGGTTGAGCATCAACCTATGGACCAGGAGGTCAAGGTTCGATTTCCTGTCAGGGCACATACCCAGGTTGTGGGCTCAATCCCCAATGTGGGGTGTGCAGGAGGCAGCCAATCAATGATTCTCTCTCATCATTGATGTTTCTATCTCTCTCTCTTCTTCTCTCTATGAAATCAATAATAAAGATATACATATATATATATATACTAGGGGCCCGGTGCACAAAAATTTGTGCACTTGGGGTGGAGGGAGTCCCTCAGCCCGGCCTGTGCCCTCTCACAGTCTGGGACCCCTCAGTGGATGTCCTATGATGGCCCCAGTCTGCCAGGCGCCTTCTGTGTGTGTGTGTGTGTGTGTGTGTGTGTGGCCACTGGGGACCTGCCCCCAGCTGCATCTGAGGCTCGGAGCAGTCCTCCTGTGTGTGTCTACCTGCTGGGG